>JAQZBX010044799.1:0-21255 GCA_029593785.1 Cabassous unicinctus
AAATAATCTGAGCTTTTAACTACTATGTTTTACATGTCCTGATCTGCCCTGACTTTAACTGCGCTTATTTGTCTGGCCCTGATTTGGCCTACCCAATATTTTCCTTTCTTTCATTCAAGAAATATGCATTAGGGATCTAGAGAAAAGCAGGAGACATATAGCAAGAGATGAGTCTACCTCTCTTTAAGTTCCTCAAAGGTTAATGGGTGCTATAGTGAGTGTTAGGGGTTGGGGGTGGGAGCACACATGTAAATAATAATAGAGGAGAAATCTACAAGTCCAGTACAGCACTTTTCAAGATTTCCAGTTTTTAGACCATTTGTTGAATTAATATGTGCTGGCAAGGGGAAAAGGAGAACAGTGATAGAATGCTTATTACGTGTTTGTCATTGTGCTCAGTACTTGTTTGAATAAACTAACACAGGCTTAACACAAATGATGCTTCTTGCTCAGGTATGTAGGAGCTCCTGGTTGGGAAGTTCTCCTCCAGGCAGTGTTCAAATACCCAGGCTCCCAGCCTCTCGGGTCTCTGCGGTCTTCAACTTGTGATTTCCAAGATCTCCCCAGAGACCGCCTCTGTTTCAGCCAGCAGAAAGGGAAAAAGAGCAGGGAGGATTGCATAGGAGAGGCTTTTTTTTGGGCCAGGCTCCAGGGGGTCCGTGCATTTCATTGGCTAGAATGCAGTCACCTTATGGCAATCTAATAGAAAGGGAGGCTGGAAAATGCAGCCTGGCAAGGAGCCCAGGTAAATTTAGAAAAACAAACTAACAAACAGACGTACGGTTACCCTGAAGCTTCCTATTTACTACCAATATAATCACCCTCTCCAGAAGCAGCTCCTAAAAACTTAAACGTGTTAATTATGTGATGTCCAATCTTCTATTAGGTTACCTTCACAGAGCCTACAGAATTAAAGCAGAATAAAGACAGGACTCCTGCAAAATATATTTAAGATGGTAATCAACTTGCTTCCATAAGCCTTTGATCTGTAAACTGTGTATGTGTGTACGTGTGTGTGTGTGTGTGTGTCAGAGACAAGTACTGGGAAGAGAAATAAAATTTATTGAGTACCACTCCTTAGGAACTTCATGCAAGTAATTTCATTTGATCACCAGAATCAATCCATCAGTGTTCTTATTTTACTGATGAAGCTCAGGGAAGCTAAGCAAGTTGTTCAAGATCATAGAAATAGTAATTAATAAAACTAGGATTCAAATCCAGATATCTCTATGCAAAGTTTATGTCCTTTCTATCACAGTAAGCAGATTCTATGAAATCCCTAAAGAAAAGAAATTCACTTGCAGCAGAAACGATGCCAGGGTGCTTTGGAATATGGAAATTGAGCAATTGTCTGAGCCTAACTACTTAAACAAACTCTAACATCTTGAGTTAGACTCTCAAACAATATATAAATGAAAATTCCCATTTATATCAAGTACAGTATTACATGGACTATGGCATAATTATCTTCAAAGTCTCAACTTAGACTATCCCTAAATTCTTTGTAATTGAGTCCATGGAAGCTTCAGATTATCATCATCACCTCTACCTCCCTTCCCCTCCATATCCATATTTACTAAGTCTCTTCATTTGAAAAATGGGGAAAAAAGTACAGAAAAACTTACATGGAGCTTATTTAAAAACAGTAAGTATTAAGGGAAAGAGTATATCAAACTAAATATTAAGAGGTATCTCAAATCTCCATAAAGTGGTTTTTTTTTTAAGTTTCCAAATACTCATGGAACACAGAAAGCAGAGTTAGCACTGATGACCATAACCAATTCCAAGTAACAACTCTTTTCAAAATAAAGCACTCAGAAAAGCATATCTAGAATAGGGCATTTGATAGAAATCTGTGATGCAGTACAAAACTCATAAAGAGATAATCATGGGCTATTAAACTTTTTGTTTTGATTTGCCATTTCATAACAGACAGGGTATAGTATTTTATTTGGCTCTGCTCATTGTGCATTTGCAAGCTGACTAAATAGTCCTCTGAGCTGAGAGGTAAATTGATATGCACAGCTACCAGCCCAATTTCCTGTGTTGAATAAGCCCTCCTCTAGTGCAACTACTATTCTGAGACAGGATTGTCTCCCACCCTTATTGCCTAGTTCTTTGAGATTCAGAGAAAAAAAAATAGTGTAAAAATAAATAACTTCTGTTGCAAAATGTATTTCTAACAATAACAGTCTGATTTCTACCCCTACCTAGAGCTATATTGAGGAAGCCATATATTCAAAATATACCCCTTAGGATCCAAAGGAGAACCATCATTTTCCTTTAAACTACCTCCCCTATGTCCCAGCATTGCCATTCCCTTCACTTTTCACCCATCATTTCTAAGATGATCTTTCCAGATGGACATATTGCGTTTGGTTGGTTTAGAGCTAGTGTCATCCTACCTCAGTTAACAAATGGAAGAGAAGAGACCTGTATCTTTCTATGCACCTTCTCTTCCGTGACAGCAAGTCTTGGTAAGTTACGACTAAAATTTATTAATCTATATCACTCAGCCTGGAAATTGGCAGAAATCCCTCCTGGATTTTGTCTACCAGTTCTAGTTTTCAATGTTACTGTGAACTTTTCACCTGCAAATTCATAGATATTTTAATAGTTTGATGAGAAAGGATTGTTCAAGGGCTGCCATGTCCAAATATTGTATGATCTCACTGATGTGAAATAATTAGAATACGCAAACTCATAGAGTCAGACTCTGGAACGTAAGATTACCATGGGACGGTGGGGGAATAGAGAATAGGGAGGTGGTTTTTTGTGTTTTTTTGTTTTGTTTTGTTTTTTTCAGTTTACCCCACCCCCCCCTTCCCCCAGATGGTTCTCTCCTCTGTCTGTTCCCTAACCAGGACCTCCCACATGGGAGGGAAATGCCCAGTGGGCTGCCTGAGCCTTACCCACTTCCTTCCCAGGGGCTGTAGCAGCTGCTGACCTGTGGCATCTGCTCTTCAGGCTGTTGCTCATTGCAGCAGGATATGGCCTCTAGCTCACCTTGTTGTGGGTGCAGGAGTCTGCTTGTCTTCTTTAGGAGGCACCGGGACGGAACCCAGGAGCTCCCATGTGGTAGACGGATGCTAAACTGGTTGAGCCACATCTGCTTCCCAAGAATAGGGAGTTAGGGCTTCCAATGTACAGTTTCAATTTGGGATGATGGAAAAGTTTTAGTAATGGATGGTGGTGAGCATAGCAAACATTGTTAAAATAATTAACAGAACTAAATTATATATTTGATTATGGGTAAAAGGGGAAATTTAAGGTTGTATATATGGCACTAAAAAAATTAAAAAAGAAAATCCACAGAACTTCACAACATAAACAGTGAACACTTAGACCATAGACTATAGTTAATAGTGCAAATATAAAAATGTGCTTTCATCAGTTGTAATAAATGAACCACATCAATGCAAGGTATTAATAATAGGGTAGTATATGGGAATCCTGCATTTTATGCATAATATTTTTTAAAACTGCATTGTTAATAGTTGCTGAATGAATGGAAAAGTGAGTGAATAAAGTAGGTAGGGTCACCGAAAAGCTAGAGGACCTTGCTTTAGTGGCTGATGACACCGAAGAGAAGGTCAATTCTGCATGCAATCACTGAGAAAATTACTGCAATTCTCCAATAGGCTTAGAAAGACAAGCTCATTCCTGAGGGGAATAACGATATAAATGCCAACATCTCCAAAACAAAAGATTCCACTACAGTTTCTATTGTAAACACATTGTTTATCTCAAAATACTCTTGTTGATGGCTTGGCATTAGGAATAATAATGGCATAAAATGTTCTCAAAGTGCAAGGGAATGAGTATGAAAAATGAATATTTCACAGATGATAAACATAAATGCAGGCAGCACTTAATATTTTAATTTAAAAAACCCTTTTTCTTTTGAAATCAAACTTCTAGAAGATTGCTCAGAAGATACTGTCATCACTGGAAATGCAAGACAAAATATCACCAAGTAGCACCATTATTTCTGTAATAGATGAAAAAGGAGCAAATGTAATGAAAGAATTCAACTAACTACACAGGGACTGAGACCATTTTAAAAACTAATAGCAGACAAAGGCATTTCAAAGCAGATAAATGTAGCCTAATGATGGTTTTGATGAGCCTTTGTCTCTCAGTTCTTTGTGCACAGTAAAATATGAAGAATTAAAAAAAAAGAGCAAAATAGTAAAAAACTTAGCTGATTGTGTCACCAATGAGTGATGAGAACTGGAAAAACAATGGATGAATTTCTATGGTTTAGGTGGACCTTTATCAGATATGTCTGTGTGAATTAGAAAATATGAGACATGGCAAAAAGTAGGAGTGGAGAAAAAGGGAAGGGATAAGTTTGATATGTGAAGAGTAATACATTAAACTTTTCGTGAGGGGAGTGTGGGTTGGAGGGAGATGACTCTATGGTTTCCACATAAATAACCAGCAAATTGATTATCTGGTATGAACGTCCCAATAATATCTGTACATTGTTGGACATACATTACAGCTCAAAGTTGTCTGTAGAGAGGGTTCCTGAGTATGACTCCTCAGGGATATGCTAAAGTGATTTATTCCATAAGAGTACAGAAACTTGCAGGTTGTCTGCTCATACTGCCATTTCAGTTAGTTTGACTAGATTGAATGGCGCCATCAGTCAAATTGGTCTTCAATTAGTTTCTTTTTCACTCTTCCTGATTTTTAAACTAAGTTGGCATGTTATTTCAGTCAAACTAGCTATTTGTAGGGACATAGCCAAATAAAAGCTATGCTGTTGAAAACACCAGCCTAGGTGGGAATACAGGCTTTTCCACTTGCTGTGCATTCTTATGTCACTTAACATTTTCAGGTCTCGTTTTCTTTAACTGTAAATTTAATATAGCATAAGAATTTGTGAAAGTGGAAAGAGCATTGTATGTTAACGCACAGAAGTATGTTATTATTGGAGGTAGAATTTGGGGACAGAATTGTAACTGATCTGAATATTAAGGGGATAAAATTCCATTATGAGGTGGAAGAAGAAGAGGAACTTGGTTTGGGGGGAATGGACAAAAAAAGAAAATCTCTGGTAGTGCCAAGAAAAGATTCTGGAAAGCATGTATCTTTAATGAAGATTGAAGGTGATTGAGCAAGGGAAGAAGGGCAATATACAGTTTGCATGACTCACTAATGCTTTATTGGTAGTGGATTCTTTCAGAAGAAATAGAAAAGATGCTCTGTTCTCCATGTTCGTGAAGGAGAAGAACAGGGATGGCATTCATGTGGAAGAGGAAGACTGCAGGGAGAGCTGTTATGCAGTTGATGAGTATAAGATTTTTCAATGTGCTGATTATGGCAATTAATATTGAGAAGCTACTTCATGTCAGGCATTGATAACTGCAGAAGGATGAAGGATAGGACCTGGCCTTTGATGGAGACACACCAAGAGATAATGATCAGGCACTGTAAGCTGCAGGCCAAAATGCAATGGAATCCCAGCAGAGACATTCCTATATTTGCTTTCTTTGATCACCAATGCTGTTTTTCCACATCTTTTTATTCCTTAAATTTTATGAAATATTAGTTTATCACTACAGGTATTCCATGCTGTAGATATCCTCTTAAAATAATCTTGCCATTAAAAATCTGGAAAAGTGAATAAATGTCTATATATGTATTTTAAATGATCTATCATGATAAATATATATATTTTAAAGTAGACTTTTCTCCTTAGGTGAATCAAAGACAAAGCTTTTCAGCCAAATTTCTGTAGCCCTTGAAAGAGAAATAAAGGCAACCTGGTGGTGAGGAATGAAAATAGCCTGTAGTGTTATATATTTCTACCTGGTTTTGAATCCCCAGCTTCTCTGTAAACTACCATGTGTCCTTTATGGGAATTTTACTAATAATTCCTAAGACTCAGTTTCTTCCTTGGAACAATGGGAAAAATAACAAACCTCACAGTTCTATTCTGAAGTTTAAATGGGCTGTTTAACCCCCACAGTAAATAAAATGAGTGAATTATCTTGCAGTGTCTCATACCTAGCACGCAAATAGCTCTTTTGCTCCTCTCCCACACCATTCTGTTTTCTGAACTACATCTCCACCACCCCATATACATACCCCTAGAACTTTTTTTGCCTACGACTGGAAGTTTCAGCTATTATTTTGTGCTAGATCGAACCATTTTAGTCCATCATAAAAATATTTGGAAGCAAGATGTAATTACCCAGGCAGCCCTTTGGGCTAGTGGAGCTGAAAGACAAATGCTGAACCACCATATGGGCTGTGCATGGAGGGGCCTGTTGGAACCAAGCATTTAAATCCATTTCTTCCTGAGAACAATTAGATGAAACCATCCAATTCTTCCAGGAGCTTTGAAAATGATCACCTGTTGGATCCAGACTCTGGGTAAATTGCTTTCATTTGAATACGATTTGGAATTTGTTCAACTAATCACAGTCTGTTAATTGCATTTTGGAGGAAGAAAGAAATTGAATGAAGCAACTGGTTCTTGTTAGATGCATGCCAGCCTTGGGATTTAGTGTGTGGCTACAGCATTCTACCTTGTTAATCTCAATAAAAGGCGGACTTTGCAAGCTGTAATAATTAAATAGCCTTTTACAAAACAAAATAAATCCTGCATGTGAATATGTTATGCTACAATGTATCAGATTTTAGATATATTAAATATCCTATTTATATTAACCATCTTCTTTATCCAAAAAAAATGCCAGATAATCTTGATTATCCAAGACCAAATAAGCATTGTGATATTTCACCTTTACAAGAGAATAAATTTTGGATATAATGATAATGTCATGGTTCATCATTCTCCTAATAAGATTTTTCTTTAGTTTGGGGCAATGGAAAGAATATGATCTTCTAGTTATGTCAAGCAGAATTTGAGTCCTGGTTTTGGCCACTTTCTAGTTGAGTGATCTTGGGAAATAAATATATCACCTCTGTAAATCTCTGCAAGAGTTTTCATGGGGCAGCACTAGAAAGCTTCACATATAACGTTTAGCCTAGTGTTTGTCCCACAGTGAGTAGCAGGAGCAGCAGTGCTTCTAGTGCAAAAGCATTAAGAGTCATTACATCCATAGTTATAGCACATTATTATCTGGCTGAATAAAATCCTATCCCATGTTTGATTAGCTTCTTCCCTTGTCATGTTCAAGGTGGGTAATCTACTGTCTTCCTCTCTTGACCTTTTTCTAAATAGTGATTTTAATCAGTACCCATGATTTGTATAAATTATACAAGATACCATTGCCCTCAGGCAAATTATGATGCACTTTGGGTGATGTGAATAATACACACTGGTACAGTACCAACAAACCAGCATTACTTAACAGTCCTTGCTTTGTTTTCATAATTATAGATATAATACCAGATAATTGTAAAAAAAACTTGTAAGATATAATATTAAGAAGGAAGTAAAAATAATCTGCAATTCCAAAATTAACAGAAGGCTTTTTTCCCCCTCATCTTAGAATTTTAATAAATGCCCCAATGCTCAGTACCATGTGATAAGTGTCACCCATATATTCTAAAGAGAGTTACTGGATTCTTCACCGCAGCTCAGGATAGGTGATAAACACCCACATGTTCTGAGAAGAAGAGCTTGATATATCACTTTGGAACTTGCTGAGAGATGACCAAAATTATTTGAGAATCTCTAGCTAGTTCATCCATCATCCATTTCCAAGCTATATATGAAACAGCTACATTTTTATCATAATAAAAAAGAGAAGAGAATATCTTCAATGTATTTCATAGAAGTGAAAGGCACCATAATGTTTCTGCCAACCCAGGCAATAAGGACTGGGCTTCTCAATTCCTGAAAATAATTGAGATCATTTGACTGAACAGCTATGTGACATGCCAAAGACATTGTCCATTTGGTGTGGGAGAGTTGGCACAGCAGATTGAACAGAGCAGTAGAAAAAAGTAAAGCTCTTTCTGATTGAGCTTCATGGAGTCCAGCTCATTTATAAACTGGTTATATAATCAAGAACACAGACATATAAAACTGAACTCAAATTGCTGTTTTCATATAATACTGTATTATAAGCATTTTCTCCCATTAAATATACTTTTTTTTAAAAAATCAATTCCCTTCTTATTGCACATTCAGGTTTCTTTGTTTTGTTTTTTTGTTATTAAAATTAATGTATGCATTAACAACTATATGAATAACTATTATTCAGCATGGCTATTTCCTTTGCATGAATTACTAGGCCAATGACTGTGGCCGTTTTTAAATCTGCATACATTTTTCTAGCCTGTGCTCTATAAAGCTTATAATAATCAGAAGTCCTATCAGCACTCTATGAGAGAGCCACTATACCATGGGAAGCACTCTGTGATGAATGGAAAAATAAATTTTCTCTTCTCATTTTATAATAAGGTAGACCTTTTTATATATTTATTTGCTATTTTGATTTTCCTGCTCTGACAATAATCTTCTTGGGTACTTTGCCCATTTTTTATTGGAATCTTAGTGGGTTTTTAAACTTGATTTCTAAAAGTTTTTTGTATGTGAAAAATTATAAAACTGTTCAAGTATATAGAGAGCAAGGATTTTCTCCTTTTTGTAACTGGCTTTTTATGTGTGTTTGTTTTTTATTTCCTCATGACTATGACTAATTTTTTAAAATAAGAATTCAGTACTACAATGAGCCAGTGAGTATGCTAATTCACATTCATTATTCAGTTTAATCATGTGTGACCTGTTTGGTAGGTATTTTCAACATTAAAAATGAGAAACCAAGACTATGGCAAGTTAAATGATTTACCCAGGACCATTTGAAGAGTCTGAAAGGCTGAAATTACCACAAGCTCTCATGTGATTTTTTTTTTTCCTACAACACTGTGAGACAGTAGTAAATGAATATTAAAAAGCAAATATTTTACAAGAATGGACTTGTAATTTTCACAACTCTAGGAGGTAGCTGTACTTTTACAGTCAAAAACTGCAGCTCATAAAGGTTAGATTCTTTCCTAGAGAAAAGTAGAAGTTAAATTTGAACCCTGGTAGTCTCGCTGGAGCAGGGGTTCTTAACAAGGGGTCCGTGAGCTTGAATTGAAATTCAAAAAAATATTATTCTTGTGGGGACGTGTTGGTGCGGGTGTGATGTATTTATTAAATAATACACAGTATAGTGTGGAATTAGTAAGAGGGCTGTGGTTTTCATGTGACTGGTAAAGGGGTCCGTGGAACAAAAAAGGTTCAGAACCCCTGCTCTGGAGGGACTGGTTGGTTACATTTGACCTATAGGTAAACAAGTTAAAAACAAGAAAATTATGATTGCAAAAGTAAAGTTAATTCTGCAAATTCACAGTAAACTAACATTTACTAGATTTGTAAATTGTAGTCATTTGCTCAAAACTCATATGTAATACCTCAAAACGTCTCTAACAGTTTAAAGCTGGGATTCTTTTTTTTGTTCCACAGACCCCTTTGCCAGTCAGGTGAAATTCACAGACCCCTTACCTACCCCACACTATACTGTGTACCATTTACTAAATATATCACACCCTCACCAACATGTCCCCACTAGAATAATGTTTTTTTTTTTTATTTTAATTCAAGCTCACGGACCCCTTATTAGAACCCCTGCTTTAAAGTCAGTGTGAAAGAGGAAAAAAATTGTGACTTTGTATCAATTTGATTTTTCATTTACTGTGAATTAAGTCTGTCTACAACCTTAATATGGTGGAGAAGAACATATTTGAAGAGAAGTCTTTGCAAACAGCACCCTGAAACCATTCTTACCTCATCATTTAGAAACAAAACAGGAGAATGATCAAAATTACATCCGATTTTTTAAATCACAAATTTCAAAGATTTCAAACTTCAAATGGTGAAAGCAATTTGTTAATTTTGAAACCCAAAGGATAAAATTTATCATTGAAAAAAATTGTCGACAAACCATGCTTGTTTGACATCTCATTTAAAGATGAATCAAATGTGGCTTATCATTAAATGAGCAAAAGTCAAAAGTTAAAAACATTCCTATGTATTATATAATTTTAATAAATATATTATAATGAGCTTTGCTCAAGGCATTATCCTGGTCTCCCCAAGCCCTTTTGCATTGCCTACCCGTGGTTGGAAATATTTTTTAAAAAATGAATGAATGAAATCTTCCATGATATTCATTCCATGAGGTTTTTTACAAATGTTGTTCTGATTTCCATCTTTTCTCCTTGCAAGTAGAGTTTGTGTTCCCTTCTCAGAGCATTAGTAACTTCTTGTAAAATGTTCATGAGTCAGTAGTCCCTAACAGACAGCAAGCCTGAGTTCAGGCCTGAACCTTCCATTCACTGAATCACAAAATACAGAAGCTCAATACATATTTATTTATTAGGTAATGAAAGGTCTTGCTATCCAAGGAAGATGGGAATGGAGGAATTTATGATGTAATTTGAGGTTATATCAGAAAATATGAGGATATTTGGGTTCTAAGAGGTAAAGAGCTAGACATATTTATTCATAGCGTAGTTACGTTTCTAACTTTTTCTGTTCTTGTAATTTTCCTTTTCTATTTTTTTCCGAAACTGTTAAAAATCCTTTTGAAAATGGAAATATCTGCCTTTTCTCTTTTCTCCTGCTTTGTACCTGTCAATTCCAAAGGCTTCAATTTTAATGTGCAAGTCCCCTTTACAAAATGAAATTGAAAATATCTCCCTTGGTTGAGTGTCTGTGTGTTTAAGAACAAAAGCTTATAATAGCTTTCAGTACTAGAACTTTTTAACAGATAAATGGCTTTCAAAAAATAAACTTTTCTCATTGGACACCCAGCAACCATAAGGAACAAAAAATCCTGCAAAATTACACAAAAAGGAAGGAAGGAAGGAAGGAAGGGAGGGAGGGAGGGAGGGAGGAAGGAAGGAAGGAAGGAAGGAAGGAAGGAAGGAAGGAAGGGGCTGAGTGGTCTTGACAGCTGAACTGAACAGTGCACTACACTGCAGGGAAAGCCATGAATAAAGAAGACCTCTCCTGGAACAGTCAGAGAGGTGAAGGCCAGTGCCCTGGAAAATTATTCCAAGTGTTTTTTAACAATCACAAACGTTTCTTTTTTTTAATCTGCTGCTCCTTTTGCTACAATTGAAATAATGTTCATAATGACATAATAACTGTAAGGGGATGGGATAACTTTGAAGTTGGAGGCCTGTGATTTTCCTCAGATCCTATCCCATTTGCTATGACTGGGCCATCTAGGTCTCATGGCTTCTGGCGACAGAAGGACATCTTGTTTGGGTGAATCAATATTATTCTGTTGGCTTCATAGAGCTGACACTTCCCACCAGAGTGATTGGAGGGAATCCTGAACACATAGAAGCCAGTTAGCAGGTAGTGAAATCACCTTCACAGACAGAGCATTTCAAAGAGAGAAAGAGAAGGGGACGAATATATATATATATTATGTTACCATTTGCTAATTACATTTATTTCATTATTGTTCACTTCTGTACTCTAAGATCTATTGTTATTATTTTTATTGCATTCCTATAAATGGGTAAATAAGGCTCAAAAGGGTTAAATAATATGACCAACAAAGGTTAAATAACTGACAAAAATGTCTTTAACTTATTAATTCTCTCATTTATCACTTATTTTTATCGTGTAGGTATTGCCATAGACCAGTGGTGGACATTTTTTCTGTAAGAGTTGAGATAGTAAATTTGTTTGCAGGCCATTCAGTTTCTGTCATATTGACTAAACTCACCCAAAATAGCTATAGATAATATATAAATGGACATTAATGACTGTGTTCCAATACAACTTTACTATAACAATGAGGTGGCTTGGATTTGACTTTCCATTGTTCTAGGCAATGATGATACAGTAATAGTGAAGTAAAGTGCCTTCTTCTGTGAGCTTATATTCCATCATGAGGTGGCAGACAAGAAACAATATAATATAATATAATATATAATATATAATATAATAGATAACATATAATATATAATATAATATATATATATTTGTGTTAATACATTAAAGCAAAATAAGTCAGAATAAGGGAGTAGAGGGTGACTCTTCTTTCATGGTATTGATTGTACTTCATATTGAGAATTGCTTAGAAGTGTACACTGGAGTTCCCTTTATTGATAAGTATAAATCAAAACTTCTCTCAACTCAAATGTCTCTTAGCTATTCTATTATATCTCTAACAGTTTAAGAAATTCAGATGGTTGATAGATCAGGACTCCTGGTCAATATATCCAATGAGCACAGTTCACTTTAATAAATATTGTAGCTTCCTCGTCTTTGACTCTTTTCTGTCCTTTATCTTCTAGTACACTTATGTCCTGGTTCTTCCAGTCTCTACTTGGTCCTTCTCAGAATCTTCATCTTGGTCTTTTCTTTCTCTACTCATTCTACAAACTAAACTTCCACACTCTTCTCAATCTGTATGTTCTTAAACTCCCAGGGCTTTAGCTACCACCTTACAGTCCATTTCCCAAACTGGCAACTCTGGAACAAATTTATCTCCTTAATTTTGAACTTATACTTAATTTTGAACTCATTCCAGCTCCTCTGGAAAATAACCTTTGGCATTTCTCACAGGTTGCCTGAAGCTCAACAGTTCAAAAACAAACATATTGTCCTACCCTAAACCTGAACACAGTTTCTCTACCTGTATTCTCTTTCTCAGTGGGTAACTCACCAATCACCCAGACCTAAGAGTAATCTGCTAATTTAGCAGCAGAGTTGGAAATAAGTTCATCATAATTGTGCAAGACCAAGAGTGGCAATAACTTACACGTACAACATTATATTATAGAAAAAGCATAAACTAGTCACTTGGCAAGCATAGATTTCCATCCCAGCTCTACCATGTATAGACTGAGTGAACTTCTGAATTATCTGACTTCTCTGAACTTTTGTTTACTCACCTCTAATAAATGGAATAATTCTACCTTCTTCAAAATAACAATATATGCATGAGATTATGTATAGAGCTATAATTCTGCTGGCACTGTATAAGTCCTCAAAGAAATATTACTTCCTTCCCACCTCCCTTCCTTTCTCTTTTATAATTGTTTAAGCATGATCTCATTTGAGCTTGTAATAAGGCAGAAAAATACAGACATAATAGAGATAAATATAACTAGATCCTTGGTTTAGGAATGTAATGAGTGTGTGTGTATGTATGTGTGTATGTGTGTGTGTGTAGGAGCATGTAAATTAAAACTTCATTGCAGTATGATACAAATTTATATACATTGAGCTCAATTTCCAACTCCTTTCCATTAAGGTCTCCTAAGCCTTGTAATTAAGTCAGGATAGCAAAAAGCAGATATTGACCATGTGATAACACTTGGAGGGAATGCCCTTGATTGTTTTCTTTACAACCTATTACAAATACGCTTATCAAAATCTGCCATATCAAGGGAAATTAAATGAAGAGCTGATATCAGATGTGGAATTTTGAACTTATGGAAAATGATCACTGACCTTAGGCAAATTAAATTCTCTAATCCTCATGAAATTAATAGCACCTATTACAGAGTACTATTTTAAGAGATTGAATGAGATAATGGGTGTTATTTCTTAGCATGGTGAATGATACCTTGTAAACACTTAATAAAGTTTAGCCATTATTATTGTTGATGTTATTGGATTTGTAAAATTAATTTCATTATTCTCAACCTGAGATGGAATATTCCTGTCGTTTCCATTTCTTTATTTATATAGAGGATTCATTCAGCATGACTTGGTTTCTTCGGTAGGATGAAGCTTATAATTGCATCCAGAGCTTCCTAAAGGAGAAGTGAGGGAAACCTGAGATGTGGGATTTTAGTCAGAAGTACTGAGAGAAACTGTGAGGCCTGTGAGGACAGGAGCACTTCAGTCCTTATTACCGAGTTGTGACTTAATCTTCTTCTTTACCTGCTGTAGTTTAGATAAAATAACAATGAAAATGACACCACGGGGGGTGGAATAGGTACCTATCTGGTCTCCTCTTCTTTGTGCCAGCCAGCCCGCCTCTCATTTATTTGCCTAGGAAGGACAATTATCCTTCCCTCTAATCTCTGTAGCTTGTGTTGCCTATTTATTATTTTAATAGGCAGTGAATCCTGGGGACAAAGCCTATCACAGGCAATCAGGCATTACTTTATACAGCACTCAGAAGGCATAGGACATTGTGGCAAATGGTGAGCTGGCTTCATAAGTAACAATAAAAGCCACTCCTGCAACCCCTTATATCTAAATATTCCCCCCAGAAGTTTTGCAATTGTTGTGTTAGCAGACCTCTGCTGGAGCAGCGTGGGCAGACAAACTAGCCATAAGGATGGTAGAGAAGCTCTGTAGGGAAATGCCTGAAAAACGTCTTCATTTTCAGTATTGCCGAACAATGGGATCTCCCAAAGGAAAATGTGAAACTCTCCAGCTGTCGCTGCTGTATTAGAATCCATCATTGTGTCCTGGACAGCAGGAATAGCTTAAAGGCATGGACAAATCTGAAAGATTTTTAAAAAGCGAAACAAAAATGAGCAGCCCCAAGGAGAAGGGATTAGGTAAACCAAAAGCAAACTGTGACTCCATTTCCCTAGGGTAGCCAACTTGGGAAATGTCTTTCTGCTTCATTCTTTGAAGCAAATGTGGAAAAAATCACTGTGTCATGCATGAGAAATAAGGGCCTAGAAGAGAGAACACATCTTCCAGAAATGGCTCTCATCAGCTAAATTAATGCATCTTAAACAAGCACTGACCTTCTTCTGGGAACCAAAGTCAGAAGTGAAGTTGTATGAAATACCAAAAAAAGGAAAATAGATCTAAAAATTGGTAACATTTATTGATTTATTGAATACACGTTGTAACATTTTGTATAATATCTTAATTAACCCTCACATTAAACCAGTGAGGTAATTTCTAGTCCTGTGTTTTACCACTGATGAGGGATCTAAGGCTTAGAGTAGTTTAAAAACTTGCCCAAGGCCACACATCTAGTTAGTGGAAAATTGGGATTCAAACCCAGGTTGCCTGATTACAAAGCCTGAGTCCTTACCTTCCCTGGAGGATCAATTTTACTCATCAGTAAGTAAGAGATAACATATTTTATTATAACTAATTGAATATATTTTGTAGTTGTACAGTTATGTTTTTTGGGGAGGGCATTGTTATTTTTTAATGGTACGTTAGAGAACCCTCTGCTCCTTGATGGCCTGTACTTTGAGACCCAGATTATGTGTTCATTATCCCTGCCAGCAGTGATATATCTGAGGGAAATTTTGAAAAAACACAGGGTTTAAGCCCATAGAAAATAAATGGTGAAGGACGTAAGCAGTCTGTGGTAGATGGCATTTGGCTAACACAGAGTAATACTGACTTGACAATTAACCACCCTGAAAAAATGTTCCAAAAGGAGTTAGGCATTCATGGAAGAGTAGCTAAATGGATAACATATAAGGCTAGTTCCCTGTGCTTCCATGCAGAACTTTGGTGAAACTAAGCTGTAACATGTAACTTAGGATCTAAGATCTAGTGGAGCCTCTTATTTCCAACTAGAGGAAAAAAAGTTACTGGGTCTGATCACTTTTGACCTTGCATGTGGTACAGGAACCCAGTGCAATGTCCGGCAGCCTTAGGAATGCATTCAGTGGAAAGTGAGGCTTTGAATCAGCTTAGCCACTCGGGCATATCAAGAGTATAGGGCATAGATGAAAGCCAGAGCCACATGTGGATGAATGAAGTTTTAAGCCACATTCATCCTATGTGTCCCAACCAACATATAAGACTTATACTCTTAGGAATCAGATCAGCAACTTCTCCTTCCTTCCCTTGGGAATAATGGCAAATGGAGAAGCAGAGGCTCAGAATGCAGAGTGAGGGCATTTCATACCTCCTCTGATCCTACCACGTCCCTTGATCTGTTATGCTAGCCCAGTTTAGCAGCCATTCCTGGGTGGATCACTCAGGCATTTTGCTGTTTTCCTCATATGACAACACTATTGGAGTTCCCGGGAAATCCACATGGCAATGTAAGGCTTTCTCATTGCTCTGCATCCTCCTTCCAACTGGTGACATGGAATTTTTAACCAAAGTTCTTAGAAGTCCCTGAAATGAATCAAGACAATACTTAACTTCAAAGCCACAGTATAAAATAAGCCAAAGATTCATGTCCCCTCATCCTAAATCCATTTCTTAAAGTATGTTTTAAAAGATTCCCTATACTAATTCACCTGAACAGCCCAAATATTACACTGAAAAAAAAAAAAAAGATCTATTATGAACCATCCCCTGCCTCCTTTAATAAATTCCCAAAAGAAAAATTAGAAATCTGGATATAAAACTCACCTTACTCCCCACTCCTGAGGCAAAGTCCCACATTCTTTCCTCAATCATTCCCCTTGTTTCCTCCAAAAGCACTTTCATTTCTGGAAATTGTAGGCCATGTCTTTAGCAACTTCATTATGGGTTATTTTCCCCTAGAATAAGCATATTTCTTTCACACCTCTAATGCTGAATGAATTAAATCCATATTGTCTCATGCTTTCATTTTTCCAAAGTTCAGCCATTCAACAAGTCACATGAGCTAGAGCAACACTAGTGCTGTCCCCGTAAAATTTGGTATGATAAATAACGACTGCAGCAATAGACCTTCCCAAGCAAAGGTGATGTTTCTGTCTTATGTCCAGCTAAATTTACTGTTAACTAGGAGAAAAAAATTCACTTTACCAATATGTCCTTAAATTCATGCCAGTGTTCTAAAGCTATTGTGTTGTAGGGGCATCAGAATGATGATGTGGGCATTTCCCTAAATCCATACAGAAGCTCCTCCCAGCCCTGCAACATTTCTGCAGATGTTCCCAACTCTGGGCCCTCAAAGACCCAATAAGAAGAAATGAGCAATTTTTCATAGGCTCCTCCTCAAACCCTGGAATTCTAATAGTTTTTGTTTCTTGTGTAATACCCCAGACCTTGGTTAACCTTCATACTCCAATAGCAGTGCAAAATTTCTACTGCTCCAGCTAAATCTGGGCCCTAGTTGCCCTTCTCTATTCTCTTATATCCAGCTGAGGAACAGGCTAGAAGGGGAGGGTATAGAGATCTGAAAACTAGCAAAATGATTCATAGTGAGTAAGCAATCTAGGTGAGCTCCCATTGTCCAGCACTAACAATGCAAGTGCCATAAATACCACACACTAGTGGTCTGCTGTTTTACATAGCCTGAAGGCCCAGACTCTACGGGAAAACTGGAAACAAGGGAGTGGAATACCAAGCTAGGAAAATAAAGCTCTGCTAAGAACCAGCGTTTGAAAAGCTGTACCCAATGCCTCCTGGCTGAGGTGTGCCTTCCCTCCTTGGATATCTCATATACCTCCACAAGCTGCACAGCTGCCCCAGAGTCTGTAAGTTCTTCCTCCTCCCTTCACTCCTTGTTCCTCTTACTATTGATTCTGACCAGGCTCACTAAATACAGGAACCTACTTTCTCAGTGTAATAGTTTGTTCCCAAATGTCTCTGACAGCAGCACCAGTATTTTAGATATTTATTCGCAGGGTTCTGTCTACTTCATTCTCCCACATATCAAAACATTTAAGGTGTCTGAAGCATCCCTACTATTAATATTATTCCATACTCTGAAAGAGGTGTGTGTATAGTAAGGAAGAGAAAGGGTCTCCAGGCCTAGGGCCAAATAGGTTCAGGATAGTGAGCCCACAACAGGCCAATAGCTTAAGTTAAGGCTACTTTATGGTAAAGGATGGAGGACAGAAGTGCTGGAAAAATGCCCAACTTGCCCTAACAGACAGGCTCATATGCATTTCATAAATGCATAGAGAGAGAGAGGACTGAAAAAGAGAAATGGCAAGGATTTACAGCACCTGTTCACCTTATGGAAATGGGGAGAAGGAAAAAAGGGAATTTGCATGGGTGCTTGACTATACCCACTAATGTCAGTCACCCAATAAGTGCCCTGGATGCTGAAAATCCTGTTTGGAATATCCTTTTCCTTTGAGAGACGAAGGGTTGATGAAGAGGTTGAAAGAGGGACTGAAGTCTTTTCTGTCTCAGTAGGTAACCCAAAGGGAGAGAAAGGATGTGGGAGCTATACTGAGTTTTACTGGATGGGGTCTGGCAAATAACACATAGAAGGAGAGGCAGCAGCCCTCAGTAATGGAAGGAATGGAACATCCCAATGGCCTATGGATTTCCCTGTTAAAAAATCAAACTCATTAAAGTTATGGCCCTTTGAACCAACTGGCCAGTTAATGGGAGCAACAGCTGTATTCCAGCTTAAATACAGAAGCCCATAGTTGATTTCAATAAAAATGAATTACAGTAAATTGATGATTTATTGACTGAGTACTTACCATGTGCTAGACACTGTAGGATACACTTTACATATATTATCTAATTAATGAACTTGAAAGTCCTGATAATTCTAGGCATTGTATCCATCTTACAGAGAAGTACATTAAGGATTAGAGAAGTTGAGAGCTTTCCCAATAACGAGTTTGTAACTGAAAACACAAGTACTCAGGCATGCTCTCATCTGACTGACTCCAGAGACTGTTTGGGCTCTGTGTTTCCAGGTCTTCTAACTTTCAAGATATATTGGAAATTAGAATTTTAATTTCTTGCTCTTTAAATATTGGTTCCTTTTTCTCCCAAACACTGAGAGTGCCAAAACAAATTTTTGTAGGTTGCATTCAGCCTATCACTGGCTGGCTGTTTTCAGGTTCTTCTCAGTCTAAAAGCTAAGACAGTTTACAGTAAGAGCAGAAGTTCATCAAGCAGGTTAAGAATATAGAGATAGATCCTAGTTTGATATTCAATGTAATCCCATATGGCATCCCCTGATAGTTCATTACACTTACTGTATGCATTTATGTGACTGGCACTATGCTAGATACTGAGGATACAGTAATAAACAAGAGAGATAAAGTCTCTTTCCTAAAGGGATAGAAACATGAGAAGAGGCAAATAAAATTTAATCCAGTATGGATTATATAACAGAGGGAGGGAAAGTTTCTAAGGGAAGACAAAGGAATAACCAAATCAAGAAGGGCCCTTTTTGGAATCATTGATATCTAATTTGAGAAATAGTTCAGCTCACATAAACTTGCTGAGGCATGAGAGACCACCATCCCTTTTGGAAACTGGAGACTATGAAAAAATATCGTTAAATAGAATAAAGGGTTAATTGACAAGAGTCATGGAGAGCTAGAAAGATACCAAATCATGAGGAAGTTATGGACTGTATCCTTAAGGCACTGAGGAATAAAGAACTCTTCTGGAAGATCACCACAATTATATTGCAGTTTGGAATCATCTGTCTGTCCATACTGCAGAGAAATGGATTGGAAAGGGAAAGATTGATACCAGAGAGAACAAATAGAAAGTCATCACTAGAATAAAGGCAGAAGATAATGTGCCTAATAGAGGTTCACTAATGATGAATCTCTATTAAGCAATATCAACAGATCCCCTTGGATTTCTACCTCAAGATGCCAAGTAATTGGTGGAGATGGGTACTGTGGAAGGAAATACTTAAAGAAGACCAGAGACATCAGTCATTTTCTTCAAACCTCCTTAGTAGTACAGTGACAAAGAAGCCAAGGAGCTGGATTGATTCAGAATTGGGGTTTCATTATACAGGTGAGTTGCTAAAATGGCATCCTATGGAGTCTAAATTGGATAGCAAAGAAAGAGAAAACAGAAAAGAGATAATGGATAGGAACAAAACAGGGACATCGAGAGACTGGATATCTAGATAACGGTGATGGTCCAGAGACATCAAAGAGCTTAGTGAGAAAGACTTGATTCTTAAAATGTTGTGGTCAAAGAGAAGGACTCATGAATTTACGATTTCAGAGGCAGAGCAGTTTTGTGGGTGCTGCAGCATCCCCAGTGTATAATCTGTCCAAAAAAGTCTAAAGGAGCATTTAGTAAAGGAATGAAAGAGTTGACCTGCAAAGAGGGGAAGGGAGCCAGACTTCAGAAGGGTTGGCTGGCCAAATGAAATACCCAAGTATTTAAAGGTACCTCTGCCAAGTAACTAAGCTTGCCAAATGTCTATTAGCCTGTTCCTGATAGACATTCAGAAACGTTCTCACATGATTATCATATTCGTAAAGGTCAGACCATATATTCAGACATCAGCATAGCAAAAATGAGAAATAAAATTGTTTTATAGAGAGTCTAGGTTTATGGGAAATCTGCAAGGTTTTATTATCTTGAGGACCTGAATTAATCAGGTGACCTTGTTATTTTTGGTTTATCTTGGGTGCAACGTGTTTTGTTTTCTTTTTTGTCTATCTGTTGTTTTTATTAACCCTGACTATCATACATGAAATACTTAGTCATGTTGGAAGCAGGGTAAAGTGTCTACTTTTTGATTCTACAAGCCTCACTTCTAGTCCAAAACTGACTAAAAATCATGGCAATTATCGATTGTTCCTTCCATTCTACCCAGTTCTAATGAGCTCACAATTATCTGCACACTGCCTTATCTCCCTCAGAGAAAAAAACTTAGAAGTGATTGCACATGTCAATGGCTCTTTCCTTGTATATCACAAATCTTTGGACTTTGTAACAGTAATTTGCCATTTCTAAGGCTTTTCTTGTTGCCAAAAATGATGACCCCATAATCAAGATTAATACAGAATATTAGAGGTGTGCTGTAATGATAGACCCAATCTCGTAGATTTATTGTCAGGATTAAATGAATACACACACACACACCCATGCATATATGACATATACGAAGGCCTGGAACAAAATGATTTTCCAGTAAATATTGGTTATTACAATAACTACCCTCTAACATGATGTCTACAAAACTGAGGATGCTTAGTATATACTCACTTATGATTATGGTTACAATAATGAATAGAAAAGAGATTTTGTATAATGTCACCTAATTACAATTAATATTTGTTATGAAATTGAAAACGAAATGAGAATAAAAATGAGAGTTAAGGGTCAAATATGACATAATTATGAACACTGGAAATGGAGGCTATATACTAACTTACAGGGATAGAGGAAAGTAGGGAGAATAAAGAATGAAAAATAAGTAACTATTTTTCATCATGCTCATCTAAAGCTGGCAGTGACACAGAGAAGGAAAGATAATGAGATAAGAGAGTACAGAAGAAAGAGAACAAGGGAGGTGGAGAGTTCCACTTGTAGGTTATTAATGCGGATGGGGATGAATGTGAAGGCAAAAATTACATTTCCGGGAAGCGGGAGTGGCTCAGTCGATAGCGCCCCCGTTTACCATATGGGAGGCCCTGGGTTCGCTTCCCGGG
>JAQZBX010044800.1:0-21251 GCA_029593785.1 Cabassous unicinctus
TCCCAGTCATCTCCGGGATGTCCAGCAGCTGGAGTCTGGGCAGAGGGACAGGTGCCTGCAGTCTGTGGCTGCCCAGCCTTGGGCCCTGCACTTATCCAATCAGGCTCTCTCCTGTGGTTTCCTGCTGGGCTCTGCTGCCTGCCCACAGCTAGGCCTGGGACCATGGGCCGGTCCCAGAACCCTACCTAAAAAGTTTTGGGGGGGTTCTGAGCTAGAGGTAGGAGTTGGGGCTACTGGGCCCCCCATCCCTTTGGCTGGATCCCATCCAGGCCTCAGCCTTGTTCTCTCTAGGGGGATATGGAGAGACCCATCCAAACATGCTAAGGACAAAACATGAGGTTGTCTCTCTGTGGGCCAGTTAGGTGTCCTCAGGTAAGAGACCTGATCTCTCACCTGGCCATGGGGTGACCCTTGACTGTGACCTTGGCCACAGACAAGATCAGATACCTACCTGTCTTGGAATCTGATTACAAACTGATTCCTGACCCTTACAATGGCTCAAGCCTCCCAAACTCTCCCTGGTCAGAGGGGAACCCAAACAGTAGTGTCCATCGATCCGTCCATCCACTTCACATTTATGCAGCCTCTGCTGTTTGCTGAGTCCTGTGCTGACAGCCAGTGAGACCAAGATGCCATTGTGGACTTCACAGTGTGGCCATTGCTGAAGGACAGGGAGGTGCCTGGTGCTTTGGGAGCAAAAACACACGGGTCAGAGGAGCGGACACTGGAGGTAGGCTGTGGAGGATGTGTAGGAGTTTGCTGATAAAGAGAGAGGACAGTCCAGAGAGATCCAGGAGCAAGAGGAGCCGCTGGCACTTTCTGTGGGCAGGGTGAATGAGGGCCTAGTCTGAGGCAGGTTTCAGATCAAAATGTTCCCGTTGTCCCTGGAGTGGGCCAGCACCAGCCTGGAGCAACGAGGGGTTTGGGTTCAGGGGCTCTGGGCCCCCCTCAGCTCTGCTGCCCACCTAAGTGGAGGCAAGGTCTTAGTGCAGCCTTCTGCTCTCCACCCCACCAGCTAAGTTTAAGCAACTACAGAGCCCCGTCCTAGAAGCTCCAAGTGGCACAAGTGTCCAGTCACAGTAGAGGGAAGCCTGTGCCGTAGGAAGAGAAGGGGCAGCCAGCCAGGTCTGACTGGCTAGGTTGTAGGGCTGTGCTTCCCCGGATGGGGGTTGGTGCCAGGAAGACCAAGGCATTTCCTGGAGGTGGCTGCGTCTGAGCTTGAAGGCTGGGTAGGGGTGTCAGAGGCTGGGAGGAGTGCATGCTGGGTGGGGGAGCGCCTGGGCAGGCTCCCAGCGGGTTGGAGCAGAAATAGACCCCTATGGCTGCTGGGATGCAGGAGGGAGGATGGGGTGGGGCGGGCTGCTCCTTGGGGGGTGATGACACCATGCAGGATTAGGCCACACACACCACGGGAAGGCGGCCCTGAGCCTGAAGGGGAAGGGGTGGGCAGGGCAGGGCAGCTGGTCCTGTCTGCGACTGTGAGATATGCCTCTGTGTTGCTCTGTGTTGCGTCTGTGTGTGTGTGTGTACATTACCAGGGCTGTGTGAGTGTATCTCCAAGGCTGTGTTATGTGAGTGGAGTGAGTGTGTGGGGGTGGGGGAGGGTTGCTAGGCTGGGTCTGGCTGCCCTTGGGTCTCTGTGAGTGTGCAGACTTCCCAGTGTGCAAGGGGGATGAGCCTCCCAGAAAACCAACCCTTGGAGCCCTGTCCCACCCGTTTGCACGTGCCTGTGCACACACACCCTCCGGGGGACCCTGGGTCTGCAGGAGGAAAGGTGGGAGGGCTGTTGCAGGGCCTCTCTGCTCCCTTCCTCCCCCGCAGCCCCCTGGAGGGGCCCAGCCAGGCCACCAGGAAGGGGAAGGGAAGCTGGGTGTGGAGCCCCCACCCCTGCCTTCAGCGTGGACGCCTGGAAGCCATTAGGGGCCTGGGTGGCACCCGCCCTGCCCCTCCACCACGGGCTCAGGATTCCTGGAAGGAGTGGGCGGCCCCTCCTCGCTGAGCCCCGTGCTAGGCCTGGCAGCTCCCAGAGGCATGTGGCAGTGGTCCCTCCTGACCCTCCTCCCAGTGTCAGGGCAGCAGGAAAGGCCCAGCAGATGGGGCCAGGCCCCAAGAGCCCCCTCACCCCCCATTCCCAGCAGAAGTCTGGCCGGGTGGCTGGGCTCCTCTGGTTTCCTGCCACCTCCTCCTCCCCCTCCCCCTGCAGGCTCTCACTTTGTTTTTCTTTTCCAAGAGCTTCTCCATGTGGAGCTCGGCCAGGAAATTGGGGAGAGGAGGAGTGTGAGAGCCTGTGTGCAGGTTTGTGTGTTTATGTGAGGGAGCGTATCTGCTTGTCGTAAGGATGAGTATGGGCCCTCGCGTGTGTTTGTGTGTCTCTCAGTGCATCGCAGGTATGTGCCGGCAGGTGTGTCTGTGAGTGTGTATTTACAGGTGAGTGTCTCTCCGTGTGTGTGTACAGTCACGTGCACATACAGGTCCATCTTTGAGTATGTGTGTGCATGCTGTGGGTCTCTGTATCCATGTTTGGGTGTTTGTCTGCAGATGTGTCACACACGGACCTCAAGGCCAGGGCCTCATTGCACAGGCAGAGGCCAGGTCACAGAGTGGATACTTGGGTGGCCAGGGACCCCTCAGGATTCAGTGGTGTCCAGGAACTGGAGCCTAGATCTGGGTGGCTGGGTGTGGGTGGGTGACTGTGCAGGTATTGCTGGGGTTGGGACATCCATGTCTGGGAGATGGTAACTGTGGGTGATGAGGAGGCATCATGCGCAGATGTCAAAAGTGCAGATTCCCAGCCTACCGAACATGCCTCTCGGCGGGCTGGGGCCCAAGAGCCTGCGTTTTAAGCACGTGTGCAGGTGAATCTTGAAGGCCCTTTCTGATTAAGAAGCACTGCCCCTCTTCTACAGGTGGGGAAACTGAGGCCCAGAGAGGTACAGTGGCTTACGTGAGGTTACCCAGGGTGCTGGTGACAGTGCTGGGCCTAGAGCTGATGTCTAGGGGAGGCAGACGGAACTAACTCTCAGGTCGTGATAAATGCTATGGAGAAAAATCAGCAGGTAGGAGACGGAGCATATGGAGTGGGGGTTGGTGGCAATTTTAGGGTGGCCAGGGGAGCCCTTACTGAGAAGGTGGCACTTGAGCAAATACCTGAGGGAGTTGAGGCAGTAAGTCATGTGGTACCTGAAGGAAGAGCATTTCCAGCCAGGGGAGAGCAAAGGCTCTGAGTCAGTACGTCCGGGTTATTCCCTGGTGGGCAGTGTGGCTGGCTCAGAGGGGGGAGGACAATAGGAGATGAGGTCAGTGGGGCCTCGCAGACCCATGTAAGGACTTTGGCTTTGACTCTGAGTAAGGAACGACATGATTTGAGTTTTTAAAGGGTCGTTCTGGCTGCTGGTGGAGGATAGACCTGTCAAGAGCAGAAGTTAGAGCAGGCGCCCCGCAAGGAGGCCGGTGCAGTAGTCACAGCAGGGAAGGTGGTGTGAGATGCTCAGCTCGGGAATCGTTTTTCAATGAGGCCAGTAGACGGCGATGGATTCCAGGTGGCAGTTGACGCGTGGAAAAGGTCAAGGAGGTCGCCGGGAAGTTGTGCCTGAGCAGCTGGGCAAATGGTGGTCCTTTTACTGAGATGAGGAGACAGAGGGTCTGGGGCGTGGAGCTGAAGCCCTGCTCTGGACGGCCAAGCCGAGCTGTGGAGCGGGCCATGATGCAGTTCAGGGGAGAGGGCATCAGCAGGTGGGGGGAGGGGCGGGGGGACATCAGCTGGGGAGCAAGTGCGGGCAGAGGGGGGCGGAGGACGGGCCCTAGGGTCCTCCCACTTTTTGAGAATGGGAAGAGGAGGAAAAGGCAGCAGAGGAGAAGGGTCGGCGGAGAGGGAGGCAGGTGAGGGCCCCTGAAAGCTAAGCAAGCAGAGTTGCAAGGGGAGAGGTGGGCCAAAGGCAGTTGGCTCAAGAAGACTGAAAAGGGACCTTTGCCTGTTTGGTAATACACTTGACCAGAGCAGTTTGGAGGAGCCGTGTTGGCCAGAGTCTGAGTGGAGTATGTTCCAGGGAAATGGAGGTTGCTAAGGAGTAGGCGCTGGGGGCAGAGACAGTTGCCAGGGGGCAGCAGAGTGTGTGGGCACAGGGGCAGGCAGGTGGGGAGGTGCGGACGGAGGGGGAGGAAGTTCTCTCGGCTGCTTCTCTTTTTAATGTGAAATCGGGCAAGGTTTGTCTAGGAGGGCGGGAGAGCAATGGACCAGGGATACATAGAGGGATGGCTGACAGGCTCTGAGGAGCCACTGATGCTCATTTTAAATGACACCGGTCAACACGGGGCGAAAAACCTGCCACGGCTGGCTGTACAGTGATGGCAGGAGCAGACAGGGTGGTGGAGGGCACCAGGGTTGGCGCTTTGCCTGGAGAGGCGGGAGCCGGAGGGGCAGAGGCCCTGAGGGGGTGTGCAAGGAGGCGGTGGGGACCGTGGAATGTGAGCTGGGAAAAGGGAGAAGGGACGGGGTGGGCAGTGGAGACAATAAACAGGTAGCTGATTGGTGGGTTGTAGCTCCTTTGGGGATTGAGGAATGTTTGGAGTTGGTGTCCCAGAGGGAGGGAGCTTGGAAGTGACACTAGAAAGGGGTCACAGCTTCTGGTAATGACAAAGCATGTGGTCCCTGGCATGACTGAGTTTGCGTTTTTTAAAAATCACTCTGGCTGCTGCTATTGAGAATGAATTTGAAGGAGACAAGAGTGGAGGGGAAGGGAGGGGTGGCTGCAGTCACCCAGGAGGGAGATGTGGTGGCGGCCTTGACAGCTTAGAGGGGCAGGGCAGTGGATCCAAGTGGTTATGAAGACATAATGACAGGACCAGGAGGTGTGGGGGGGTGCCAGGATGGCCCCCACTGCATGAAGGAGTGAAGGCATGTCCCAGAGGAGCTGCTGTACCAGAGGACAGCAGGAGCTTCTTACCTGGTGGTTCTGGAAGCTAGACATCCCCAGTCAAGGTGCTGGCAGAGCCATGCACCCTCTTAAAGGGGAGAACCCGTTCCACGCTGTCCCTGGCTCCTGGTGGCCGGCAGGCCATGGCGCTCCTGGCAGTGGCAGCGTCACTCAGCCTCTCTGTGTGTCTTTCTTACTCCCTGTGCCCTAATTTCTTCTGTTTGTAAGGACACCATCCTTACAATCCTATCAGATTAGTCCAGCTAATCCAATTTGGCCTCATCTTAACTAACCACATCTTCCAAGATCTTATTTCCCAGTAGGGTCACATTCACAGGACAGGGGTTAGGACTCGAACATGGCTTTGGGGGGGGGACACAATTCAGTGCATAATGGGGACATCTAGAAGGAGGAGCTGGCTGTGGGGGGAACGGAGACATGAGTTCCATTTGAACCAGGAAGCATCAGAGTGTCTGGAACCTCCTGGTCGAGGCGGGGGGGGGTGGCTCTGCCTGCAGTGTTGTCGGGCATGGACAAGGGTGAGGTAGCTCAGGTGCCCAGGACCCGATGAGACCAACACTCCAGGGATGAGCCAAGGGAGCCCCCCAGGGAGGCTGAGGAGAAGCAGCTGGAGAGTAGGAGGACAACCGGAGAGCTGGGCGTCCTGGAAGACATGACAGAAAGGGGAGCGATGGCTGTGTCCAGAGCTCTAGAGGACACCCTGTGCAGCCTGGGGCAGGCCAGGGATTGGTGGAGAGCGAGGGAGATGGAGCAGCAAAGGTGGACCACTCTGCCAGTGTTGGGCCTTGCAGGGGAGGAGGGAGGGGAGGGAAGGTGGGTGAGAGTGCAGGGAGAGAGGGCAGCATGGGCCGGGGGTGGAAGTGGTGTGGAGAGAGGGGCCCTGGATGCAAGGAGGTAGAGCCCCTCTGTCCTCTCGGGCTGAGAGAGGGGGCTTGGGGCAGGGCAGAGAGGGAGTGCCAGTCTGATGGCTTCCCTTTGCACTGCCAATTATGACATCAGATCATCTCCCTAGAGTGCAGGCAAGTAGAGAGTGGAAGGGGGTGAAGGTTTAAATTTCCATCTTGGAAAACAGGAGAGCAGAGGGAACCTTGGCTGGGAGGTGTCAGGGACCAGCCAGCGTTGAGGTTTGCTCCGGCAGGGCTGAGATCCACCAGCAGTGCACGTCTGCTCAGAAAAGGAAGAGGTGGCCTGGGGGCTGGGGGGCTCGCTGGCAGGTGTGAAGGTCAGTGGGACCCGGCTCAGCTGAATGGGGAAGGAAGGGCATGGTGTCCCAGGGGCTGGTGGAGGTCAGCCTGAGGCCACAGGGCAGGGCAGGTTGGGGACAGAGAGGGACATCTGTCTCGTTTATTTAAAAGGGGGACATGGCCCCTTTTAAAGAGAGAGGAAATGTGTGTGGTGGGTGAGGGTGCCAGGGAAGGGCTGGCCCTGGCAGGGAATTGGGGGGAATATACCCCGCCATCTAGTAGAGACCGGTTGCTTTCTGTCATCACCAGTGCGTGCATTCATTTCAGCAAATGCACACCAACGTTTGAATCTGAATTCGGAGACATCTGGATCAACATGAGGACTTTAACCCTGCAGGGCATCCATTTCCTCTTCAGGAAATGGTGATGATAATTGCCCTCACGTCTGTCGAGAGGAATAAATGAAACCCTGGGCATGGTGCCTGGCCTGTATTTGATCCCCCACAAATGTCATTGTCATTGTCATCATGTGCTGGGGGCAAAAAGTAGCCAGGACACACCCCTGCCCTCAGCTAATCAGCCCGGGGTGGGGAGGAGGAGCAGACATGGACACAGATAAATGGTACAGCGGGGTTAGGGTAGTGATGGAGGTGCAGGGGCTGCAGGGGAGGGCGAACCTGGCCTGAGGTGATCCCAGAGGGCTTCTAGTAGGAGGTGATGTCTCAGATAAGTTTTTTTAATTGTGATGGCATATATACAACACATGATTTCCCATTTTAACCACATCCACGTGCACAATTCAGTGATATTAATCACATTCACAATATTGTACTCCCACCACCACCATCCATTACCAAAACCTTTTCATCATCCCAGATGCTCTGTACCCATTAAGTAATAACTCTGCATCCTCCCCAGATCCTGGTTACCTGTAATCTACTTCCTGTCTCTATGAATTTTGCTTATTCTAGGTATTTCATGTAAGTGAAATACAATATTTGTCCTTTTGTGCTGGCTTATTCCACTTAACATGATGTCTCAAAAGTTCATCCATGTTGTCATATGTATCAGAACTTCACTCTTTTTATGGCTGAATGATACTCCATTGATATTATCTGTAAACCACATTTTGCTTATCTGTTCATCTGTTGCTTTCACCTTTTGGTTATTGTAAACAAGGCTGCTATGAGCATTGATGTACAAATACCTGTCCGAGCCCCTGCTTTCAATTCTTCTAGTATATACCTAGGTGTGGAATTGCTGGGTCAAGGGGTAATTCTGTGTGTAACTTCCTGAGGAACTTCCACACTGTTTCCCACCAGCACTGTACCAGGCTTCCTATTTCTCTGATCCTCACCAACACTTATTTTCTGTTGTTTTGTTTTGTTTTGTTTTGCTTTAATAGCCATCCTGGTGGGTATGAAGTGGTATTAATGGTTAATGATGTTGAGCATCTTTTCATGTGCTTAATGGCCTTTTGTATATCTTCTTTGAGGAAATGTCTATTGAAGTCTTTCGTCCATTTTTTAATCGGGTTGTTTGTCTTCGTTGTTGAGGTATAGGAGTTGTTGATATATTCTGGATATTAAATCCTTATCAGATATATGACTTGCAACTATTCTCTCCCTTTCTGTAGGTTGTCTTTTCACTCTCTTGATAATGTCCTTTGGATGCACAAAAGTTTTTTATTTTGATGAAGTTCAATTATCTTTTTGTTTGTTTGTTGCTCATGCTTTTGGTGTCCTATCTAAGAATCCATTGGCTAATATAAGCTCCTGAAGATTTCCCCCTATGTATTCTTCTAAAAGTTTTATGGTTTTAGCTCTTATATTTAGGTCGCTGGTCCATTTTGAGTTAGTTTTTGTATAGGTGTGAGAGGTAGGGGTCCAGTTTCATTCTTTCACATGTGGATATCCAGTTTTCCCAGCACCATCTGTTGAAGAGATCAGGTAGGTTTTGAAGATGAGAAGAGTTAGCCCAGGACAGAGAGGGGACTCCTGGCAACTGGCCTTTACCCACAGGCCTGACAAGAGAAAACAGCCCCTGGAGGCTGTTTTCTGGGCTCCAGCTCCAGAGGGCTGGAGGCGGGGGTGGCAGTACAGGCCACTCAGAGTGGGAGATGGCAGGAGGGTAAGTTTCCCGTCAGCCGCTGTTGCTGCAGGGAAGACAAAGGACGCGAGGGGGCGGTCTGGAGGCCTGAGAGGAGGCGGCTGCAGACCGTGGCTCACCACGGTCCTGCCTCGCCGGGGTTCTCCCGGAGCACGCCACCGGCCCTCCCGTGGCCTTTGCCCACGCCGCTTCCTCTGCCTGGGCCGCGCTTTGCAGGGCTCATCTTCTGGGTGGACGGTGGCCGCAGGCTAATCATGGTGGTTTTCTCCCGCAGGTCCGCGGAGGTTCCCCCACCCGGTAGCCCGGAGAGCAGAGGGTCACGGCGGCCGCCATGCACAGCCCTATCCTTTCCGCCGCGCGTCCCCAGCGCTGCCCCTGAGCCGGGCCGCGAGTTCGAGCCCAGGGCCCGAGAGCCCGCCCGCGCGGCCGCACCATGAGCCACGGCCCGAGCCCCCGGCTGGCCGAGTCCCCGCAGCTGGCCAAGGGCAGCCTCCTGACCATCCTGGGCAGCCCGTCGCCCGAGCGCGTGGGGCCCACCGACTCGCTGCCGCCCACGCCGCCCAGCGGCACGCCGTCGCCGGGCCCCCCGCCCGTGCTGCCCTTGCCGCCCGCGCCCGTGCTGCTGGCCGACGGGGACTGGGAGAGCCGCGAGGAGCTGCGGCTGCGGGAGCTGGAGGAGGCGCGGGCGCGGGCGGCGCAGATGGAGAAGACCATGCGCTGGTGGTCGGACTGCACGGCCAACTGGCGCGAGAAGTGGAGCAAGGTGCGCGCCGAGCGCAACCGCGCGCGCGAGGAGGTGCGCCAGCTGCGCCAGCGCCTTGACGCGCTCACCAAGGAGCTGGCGGGCGCGCGGCGCGAGCGCCAGGAGGCGCAGGGCGAGTGCGAGGCGCGGGGCCGCGAACTGGCGCGGCTGCGGGGCGCCCGGGGGGCCGCTGACAGGACGCCTGACGTCCCCGAGCCGGAGCGGGAGCACGAGCCAGTGCGCGATGTCGGGTCCGAGAGGCCCCAGGGCGGCCAGGTGCGCGGCGGGAGGGCTGCCGGGCAGGGCCTTCATTCTTGGGTCCTAAAGGGGACTGGACCCGTGGGGCTGGGAAAAGAGCCAGGAAGGGGCTGGCCCCCTGGGTGGTCTCACTCTGTCCTGTCCCCTCCGTGCCTGAGAAGTCAGCAGAAAGCAAGGCATCACCCGGTTGAGCAGGAGAGGGCACGGAGGGAGTTGAGTTCATAGCAGAGCTGGATCTGCTCCTTCCTTCAACTAGGATTTGGGGGAGAGGCATAAACAGTTATAACACAGAGCAATCTCATCTGAAGGGTGGGGCCTTATCAGGGCCCTGGGTGCACAGAGGAGGTCCTGACCCAGGCTTTGGGGAGAAGGCTTCCCAGAAGCTTTCCTGGATGAGATGACATTTCAGGTGAGTCTGGGAGGATGAGTACGAGTCAGCCGTGCAAATTGCAAAAAGGTAATCCTGGTGATGGAAATACCTGTGCCAAACAAAGCCCAGAGGCAGAGCATCTGGTGAGTTAGGAAATGATAATAATGTGGCCCCCAATATTCAGTGTGCCCCTACAGAGAGTGCTAAGCTCTGCACATGCCTTATCTTAGTTAATTCTCACAGCTACCCTATCAGGCATTGCTTGATGGTTGAGGACACTGAGGCACAGAGGTTAAGTGTCAAGGTCACCCAGCTGGTGACTGGAGGAACTGGGGGCAGTGGTGCAGCAGTGGGAGCCCAGGAGTTGCAGTTTGAGTTTGCACCCCAGCCCAGCCAGTGCTATGCTCTGACCTGGAGCACTATTCCAGGAGCATTTGCATCCCTCCCTATTTCCCCATTTGTGAAATGGGGCTTTAGGCCAGGTGGCATCTGAGGCCCCCACCTGGACAGTCTGACATCCAGGAGGAGTAGAATTTCACTCCCCAGGGAGTCCTCAGAGTACCCATCCCTGGCCAGATAGGGAAACCAAGGACCAGATGGGATAGGGACTGGCCCAGACTCCTCTGGAATGGCCAAGGGGAAGCCAGGCTAGAACTCTTATGGATTTGTGATCAGAGGCAGGCCTTGGGAGTGGGGAGAAGCAAAGGGGAAGGGAGGCTGTTGGGCAAGGAAAGGAGCTCAGCGTTGGGTTAATAATCCCTCATTACTTCCATCTGGAAGCTGGTTCTGCACACAGGTGCTGCCTCACAGTGCATCTTTACCCCACCATCAATCTCCCTGTGTCTTAGTGTTTGCCCCTGAAAAATGGGTTCTTAGAGCTGGAATTCTCTTTGGGAGAATCTAGTCCTTATCCATAGTAGAAATCCCTGCTCAAACAGTCATTCCCACCAAGTAAAGTTCCACAATATGTTTGCATACTTTCAGTGACAGGGAGCTCACTACCTCACATGGAAAATCTTTAAGGATACTGGGAAACTTGGTGGCTGACTTTGAGTGCAGCTCCAAAAGATAAAGGGTGAGGTCCACAGGAATGAGCAGCCCTCCTTCTCCAGGGAAGGTCAAGCAGCAGAGCAGAGCCATCATCTTCTTGTAGAAGACGACTCTGAACTGGCATTCACTTACTGGTGGTTGTACCTTGCCAGTGTCTTGTACAGTCGTTGAATTAAAATCCACATTTTCTCTATCACATACTACTCAGGGAACCCAGGTACCTACATTTCTTCCCTGTTTGAGTCTTGTTATGCTCCATCCAGAGAGGCTGTGACTTGCCCGAGGTCACCCAGCAAGCTGACCCCAGTCACAGGGCCTGGAAGAGGCTTGTAAGGAAGGCGGGCAGAGTAAGGGCTTGGCAGCCTCTGGTCCAGCCTCCACCTTGGTCCCCACAGGAGCTGGAGCTGATGGAGAGCCTGCTAAAGAGCAGACCAGAGGAGCCCGAGGGCTGCTGGGAAGCATGCAGCGTCGGGACCGGGTGCCCGAGGGGCAGCACAAGCCGCCAGGAGCGCAGCCGGCTGCCCTGGGAGGACCCTGCTGCCACCGAAGAGGATGCCTCCAAGTTGATCGCCCTACGTCTGCGGCTAGATGAGTCCCAGAAGGTGCTGCTCAAGGAGCGAGAGTGAGTCTCGGGAGGTGGGCAGAGGCTGGGGGGCTGGGCCAGGCCCTGCTAGGGTGTCCTCAGAGTCACAGGACGAAAAGCACCGTCACATAATGTGAGTCTTACTAAAGAAGAAAGGTGATATTTGGGCTTGAGTCTTGGAACTTTAGAGCAGTGGAACCCAAGACAAGTTTTTATTTATTCATTCAGACAGTACATATTAGGTATTACTCTGGGACAACACTGAAGTTACAGCCATAAATAAGAAAATACCCAGCCCTCAGGGAGCTTATGCTCTAGTGGTGGGGGAGCCACGTGCAAAGTTAAGTTTGGGGGTGTGGCCGGGAGCTTGCTTAGGTTTGAGGTGCCAAGGAGGCATTTGGGTACATGAACAAATCCAGGAGATGGATCAGGGCTGGAGGTAAAAAATGCAAGCATCGTCAGCGAATAGATGATATTGAAAGTCCTGAGCCCAGATGAGATCAGGCAGAGGCTGTGGACAGGGCAGAGGACAGAGGACAGAGCCCTGGAGCTCTCAAAGTTTAGAGGCCGGCTGGAGGAGGAGGAGTCTCCAGGGGGTGAGGTCTGGAAACCAGGAGGAGGGTGGGGTTCCCGGAAGGCCAGTGGAACTGTGACATGGAGGAGGGAGAGAACTACTGGCTCAAGTCAATGAGGACTGAGCCCTGGCTTTTGGGGTGAGAACGGGGAGGTCACCAGTGACCCCAACTGGGGCGGTTTACAGCAGCAGCAAGGGCACAAGCCTGATTATAATGCACAGTTTATTACACCCCCTTTTCTGTCCAGAAATTAAATATATGGACAATATAACCTTCCCACACATACATGTTTTAAAGAATCAACATAATTTAACTGTAATACAAAGTAGCAAAGACAGGGAAGGAATTTATAACAACATATATGCATGCCGATACGGAAGCACTTAGGCACAGCTCTGCCAAAAGAAATAGCGAAGTGGTCAGAATCTTGCACTGTCACATGGTACAAGAATGAGGAGGTAGCAGCAGCAATACACACATACCACAGACTCTGAGTCAGGCGCTGGGCTCAGGGCCTGACACGGCCTCGCTCGCTTAAGCCCCTGCACGCTACCGCTATAGAAGCAGCTGGTGCAGGCTTGTGGGGTTGCCAACCCAGATAGCCTCACAGTGGCCCCGTGGGTGACGAGATTTCCTGAGAGGAGCAACAGCCTTTGATAAAGTTCTGAACAAAGCCAGGTGCAGTCTTCGCTATTCCATTCTAGAACAGTGTAGGTGAAAATATGAGAAATCCTTTCTATTTATCTGCAAGTTCTCGACTCAGGTGGTTTTCACCCCCAGGAACGTCCAGGGGATATGCCCGTGCTGCACAGGGTGCAGGATAAGGCCTGGATGGGTGAGCTGTCCCGGGCACTGCGGGGAGTCAGGCATCCCCACCACCCTAGAGGGAGCATTGCACACTCTGGGAACCCCGTGTGCAAGGGGAGAGTGTCAGACTCCCAGGAAGGGAGGGTGTGCTGGGGGTGATAAGCACAGCCACTGAATGGGCACCTGCTGGGGGAGGGCAGGCACTGTGCCGCCTATCCACGGCACCACCGTCATGTTCAAGGCAGGTGGGGGCCACGAGAGAACATGGGAATCCCACCCTGGGCAGTGATTTCCAGCCTGTTAAACCACAGGTCCGTCCCCCCACCCCCTACCCCCGGCCTCTCAGGACCACAGTACATACTACAGGTAGGAATGGGGCCGTGTTTTACAGATGCGCCTGGGGCCCAGGGGGAGGAAGGGAGGCACTTGCCAGGGGAGGCCCGGTGCCCTGGTGACCTGCTCACCTCCCCACACTCTGGGCTGGCCACCCACAGTCGGGAGGGCTGCAGCTCCTGGAGAAATGCAAGACCAGGCTTTTGCCCCAGGGCCTCGAATGCCATTGCAAGAACTTCCGAGGAGGGCCTGACAAATGCGGGAATACACTGCGGGACCACTCTCAGCAAGGACTCCCAGCAGAGGGCCCCGGTGGACTCACCCCCATATCTGTCCTCCCACCCCCCCCCCAGGGATAAGCTGGCACTGAGCAGGAACATTGAGAAGCTGGAGGGGGAGCTCAGCCAGTGGAAGGTCAAGCATGAGGAGCTGAGCAAGACCAAGCAGGAGATGCTCAAGCAAGTGAGTCTCGGAGGCCACGGCCTCCTGGGGGCAAAGCATCACGCTGGCGAGTTTGACCTGTGCGGGTGGGAGAAGGAAGAGCATTCATTTAGCAACTGTTCCAAGTGCTGGGGCTGTGAGGGCCCTGCCTCCAGGAATTCACCTTGTGCGGGTCAATGGAGACCAGCAGTCACTAGGTGGATAAATTATGAGAAAGAGTCAAAACAATGAGAGGGATGGGGTAGTGGTCAGGGAAGGTTTCTCTAAGAATGTGACATTTGAGGCTCTTGTCTCAAGAGGTTAAGAAAAGTCCTCGATATGGGGGCGGAGTGTTCATGACAAGAGGGCACAGCAAGTGCGAAGGTCCTGCGGCAGAAGCAAGCTTAGCATGTATGAGAAACAGAGGTCAGTGGGGCGACATCCCCATCGTACAGATGAAGAAACTGAGGCTCTGGCTGGCAGAGAGGATTCCACCACTGCAGCCGTTAAAGGGTCGGTGCAGGCAGGGGTCAGGCTTGGCTGCTACGGCCTCTTGTGCAGGCCCCGGTGGCCACCAGGGGGCGTGGCCACCCAGAGAAGGATCTGCTGCTCTTCCAGAGACCACATACCTCAGAGCCTCTTCTCTGCCCTGGAAGGGACCGAGATTGTCCACACCTGGCCTTACGTTTGAATCTCTTAGAAAATCTAAAATGCAGATTCCAAGGCCCCGCCCTAACCCTCCTGAATCAGCACCTTTGGGGGTTGAGTCCAGGAATCTCTTTTTCATGTTTTCCAATTGTGCAGTATAATCATTTGCAGAACAGTGACTAAAAATACGAATGCAGTTTAGCGCTAACTAACCCATGGCCCGTTTGGGCACTGCCTTAGCCTCCCTGCCAAACACTCCTGGGCCAGCAGCCACACCCCAGAGCTGGTTCCTGGAGGTATCCTGGGGGGGGTCTCACATAACTAATTTAGCAGATAATTATCAAGGTTTTCTATTGTAACTGGCTTCCTTCCTACCAGGTGGTTGCAGGGAGCTTGGTAGTTTGTTGATTTTTCCCTGCTGTATAGCCTGAATCTGCTGCTTTAAAAGCACCCAGGAATTCTGAGGTGTCCAGTCCTGCACCATGTGCACACAGGTATTTAGATCTGCTGGATTCGTTCAATAAGTTTATATTGAGGTCCTACTCTGTGCCAGGGCCATACGGGGATACAGAGGTAGACAGACAGACAGACTGTCCTCCTGGGCTCACATTCTAGTGGGGAGTGGGATGGAGAACCAGGCCTCCCTGCGGAGGGGGCACTTAAGCTGAGGCCTGAGAATGAGTAAAGTCAGTCCTGCAAAACACCTTTGAAAGAGTGTTCCAGGCAGAAGGAATCCCATGTGCAAAGGCCCTGTGGTAGGCAGGACCTTGGTGTGTTTGCAGATTAGAAAGGAAGCCGCTGTACCTGGAACAGAGTGAACTAAGGATTGGGGACTGGGGAGGCATAGAGATGAGATTGAGAAGATGTTATGGGGTCTGCTTGTGCAGGACTTTGTGAGACCGTAGGGTGTGGTTGTACTTTATCCTAAGGGACTTGGGACCTGTCAAAGGGGTTTGGGAGGAGTGAGAATATGATTGAATTTATCTTTTCCAAAGCTCATTCTAGGCCACTGTTGTGGGAAGTGAGGTGGGTGGCGCTGGGAGGTGAGATGGTAATAAGATAGGAGGTGAGAGACGTTGGCAGGGGCAGAAGCGGTTGGATTCAGTCCATTCTGAATACCCAGTGGCCCCTTGCCGAGCACTCTCCTGTACGGGTGCCCCCTTCCAGAGCTGGTTCCCTCCCTGGGGGTTCCCACATAACCAGGCCAGACTGCACCCCTGCAGCTTAGCATCCTGAAGGAGGCACACCAGGATGAGCTGGGCCGCATGTCTGAAGACCTGGAGGACGAGCTGGGTGCCCGGTCCAGCATGGATAGGAAGATGGCTGAGCTGCGGGGCGAGGTGAGGCGGCCAGCGGGACCTGGGAGGGCCTGCAGGTGGGGTTCCCGGGGCCCTTTCTCCATCAGCTGGGCCCTCAAAAGAGGGCAGGAGCCAGGCCTGCGCTCTGAGGGGTACCCTGCCCTACCCAGTGGTACCCCAGAGTGCAGAGGGCAGGTCTTTCACCCCCACGGAGACCAGAAGCCCCCTTACATCCTGCATACCGCGACAAAAGCCCCAGTTAATTATAGCCGCTGCAGCTGGATCGGCTTCCTGAGCCAGAAATGGCCACAGGAGGTGGTGGGGGCGTCCAGCTCAGGCCCTCCGCGCCCCGCCCCCACCCCACAATGCTGCAGATGGAGCGTCTGCAGGCGGAGAATGCAGCCGAGTGGGGTCGCCGGGAGCGGCTGGAGACCGAGAAGCTGGGCCTCGAGAGAGAGAACAAGAAACTGCGGGCGCAGGTCGGCGACCTGGAGGAGGCTCTGGCCCGGCGGCGGCGGCAGACAGCCAGCGCTCTGGACTGTGACCTGCGGGCCAGCCAGGCCGCGCTCTTCGAGAAGAACAAGGTGAGGCTGTGGGGGTGGTGGCCAGGGCTGGGGCGGCCCCCACCTCCCATCCAGCTGGGCAGATCACCTACTGTGTGTCCAGGTCCAGCCCTTAGAGGATCCCATAGACCCAGAAGTAACAATTCTGAATCAACTCAGGACCACAGGAGGTGGTGACCGTCAAAGAAGCTGCTCTTCCTGGGCACCCACTGTGGGTCAGGCCTAAAGGTCATGGTGGGGGCTGCAAATATTGAGCACCTACTGTGTGCAAGACCCAGTGATCACTATAGTAGGTACATTTGCTAGCACCTACTGTGTCAGGTCCTATGCTAAATACTCTTGTCCATTATATCACTTAATCTCCACAGCCTTTTCATTCAGCTGAACAAATGCTTATTGAGCACCTACTGTGCGTAGGCCCCATCTAAGTGCTGTGGACACAGCAGTGAACAGACATGGCCTCCACTCTCATGGAGCCGGTGCTCAGAGGGGGATGCAGATAGTGTGTTTTGTCACACAGGTGCACACTGATGACGCAGCTCAGTGAATGCAGCCGGAAGAGGGAACCCCCGGGGACCTGACCTGGGCCCGAGGCCCTGGAAAGGCTTCCCTGAGGCAGTGACGTTGAAGCCAAGGTTTCAAGGAAAAGCAATGTTAAGTGGTGGGGAACTGATTTGGGGGAGAGGATAGAGAGAATGTGGAGCTTTGGAGGAATGGGAGGCCAGTGTGGCTGGAGGGGAGTGAGCAAGGGGGCCATACAAGGCGTGAGTTGAGGCTGGAGCTGTGGGCCACCCTTGAAGAGTTTAAAGTAGGAGGTGGGTGTGAGCAGTTTGCAGTTCTGCGCGCTCAGTGGCTGCCGTGCAGAAGATGGACAGGGAGGCTTATCCTGTTTCCCAGGGCAGCTAGAGGTGATGGAGGTCTGGGCCAGGCTGAGGTTGGTGGAGATGGAACAAAGAGCATGGGTTCAAGAGACCTTTAGGCAGGACCTGTTCCCATTTTACAGATGTGGACACTGCGGCTCAGAGCAGTCACAGAGCTCGGGGGTGGGCCTCTCTTTGGCTGACTCTTCTTCCTCTTTCCTGCTGCTCTGGCCTTGGACTTTTCCTCCATATCCGTCTCCTCTGACACTACTCCCCAGCTCAGCTAGCCCTCATAACCAAGACTTTAGATACCATGTACACACCAGAGACGCGAGGCCTCATTCATCCCAAGAAATCCTGACTCTTAGCTCCACAGCCGGCTGGCCATCTCCAAGTGACACATCCAAAACGGAACCACTAGTTGCGCCTGCCCAGTCCTCACCCCTCCCTGCCCCCCACCAAGCCTGCTCATCTCCTTAGATGGCACCCCCTTCTGCTCCTCGGCCAAATCCAGAAGTGTCCTTGCCTCCTCCCTTTCCCTACCCCCCTCCCCTCCCACGTCCAGTCCCTCTCCAGATTCCTTTTGATTCAGCTTCCAGAATAGGTGCTGGACCAGCCACTTGTCATCTCCACAGCCACCACCCTCCTCCAAGCATCAGTAGCCCCTCACTCTCTCTTTTCCCCAGTCTCTTCTAAGCACAGAAGCCAAAGGCATCTTCTCAAAACGTGCATCAGATTGTGCCACTCCCTGCACTTAGAGTGAAACGCAGAGTACTTCCGAGAGCTCCAAGGCCTTGGCTCCTCGGGCCTTGCCTGCCTCAGCAGCCTCTTCACCGCTCACTTCTGCTGCTCACTGCCCACCAGCCACAAACACACCAAGCTCTCTCCTGCCTCTGGGCCTTTGCACTGCTGTGCCCTCTGCCCGAAATGCCTTTTCCATCTTTGCAGGCTCTCTCACTTTACTCACTTCTCCTTTCAAGGTCACCTCCTTGGGTGACTTCCCTGACCACCCTGTCTGAACTAGCACTTCCACCCCCTGCTCTTTATGCCCCGCTTCATTTTTTAGAGCTGTTGTGACCATCTGATATCGTGTTACTTCCTTATTTGCATATGAGTTCATCATCTCCCTTCCTCAGTGGAACTGGAACTCCATGAGGACAGGGCCTCTCTCTCAGTTTCTGCTGTCTCCCCGACACCTTGAGGGAGCTGGGAGAGGGTTTGATGAATGAATTTGGGAGGCCAGACTCGAGCCCCCCTGTGGACTTCCGAGGCAGAAATGAGTCACTCCATCTGGGGACATGGTGGGCAATCAGTAAAGGCCACCTGGAAGAGAGAATGCTTCAGTGGGGCTATGAAGGGCAGGAGTTGACAGGTAGAGGTAGAGTTGAGGGAAAGGGCATTGCTAGCAAAAGGGACTGCATGAGCAAAGAGGCTCCAAAGGGGCAAGGACCCAAGGAGGGGCTGGCAGATGCCCCTGGGCAAAACCTTGCCAGGCCAATTAAGGTGAGCCTGGATCTGCCCGATGGAGAATGGGAAGGGCTACCCTAGGCCGGTCTTGCCCACCCTCAGTGTAGAGCTCCCTTTTTCAGTGTTGAGCAGGTCTGTTGGAAGACCTAGAACAGGTTGAGTCGGGTCACCGTGGGCTTGAGACAGTCAAGGCAGGCTTCCTGGAAGAGGTGTTGTCATGCATAACCCCAAGGATCCTTATACTTCATGGGCCTTTAATGTCATAACCTAGAGGCACTAAACTCGAGTGCTGGTAGTTCAGTCAGTAGGTGGAATGGTTCTGGGGAGAAGGGACACCCAGCACCCCTAGAACTGCCTGATTCCATGGGACTCCCTGGCATGGTGCCTAGTCAGGGCCCCTCCCAGCCCAGCTGTGCTCTCTGACAGGAGCTGGCAGACCTGAAGCACGTGCATGGCAAGCTGAAGAAACAGTTCCAGGAGAAGGTGGCAGAGTTGGCACACGCCAACCGGCGGGTGGAGCAGCACGAGGCAGAGGTGAAAAAGCTGCGGCTGCGGGTGGAGGAGCTCAAGAAGGAGCTGGCCCAGGCTGAGGACGAGGTGAGGACCCTTTGGGGCCCAACGGTGCCTTCAGACCTTGGCCAAGAGAGGGGTGGGGGCTGCCTGGCACTCCTGTGTCACCCCATGCTGGGTATCCAGTGCCTGGCACGAGCCTCTCAGGAAATGCCCAGGGTCTGCAGGGAGGTGAGTGGATAAATGGCTGGATGGTAGGATAGGTGTGAGTGTGATGGATGAGAGGGAAAACAGACTGGCAAGGTGGGTGTGGGGGTGAATAGATTAATGGGTAGTGACAGGGTGGATTTATCGTGGGTTGAATGGAAGGACAGTCCCACGGGTAGATATAAAAGTGGATGAAGATTCCAATATATATTAGCACTTGCAAATAAAAGTGAAGTAAAAGATGTCCCTGTGATTTGTCTAATGTGAGTCATGAAAATAGAAATATGTTTTGTTCAACACTAAATGAAATTATAATGACTGGGGTGAATCTGAATATAACATTGAGTTGTAAATGAAAGATGCACAGTACAAGATGAAGTATCATATTTACCATATACTATTAATATGTATGTGCATAAAAGTGATTAATTGAATATGTTTAAATACACAGGTTAGTTTTCAAAAAAAAAAAGTGGATGAAGAAAGAGGTGGACACATGGGTGGGGAGAGGGGAGGGAGGGAGGACAGATGAGATAACAACAGATGTCTGATAGGTGATTGGATGGACAGACGGATGGATGATAGATGATTATATGAACGTATGGGCAGATGGATGACTGGGTGTATGAGCAGGAGGATAGATGGACAACTGATTGGATCAGTGGATGGGAGAATTAGTGGACGGAGGGAAGGCTAAATGGGAGGATTGCGCTGTGGCTGGGAGAATGGAAGGACATATGGACAGGCAGGGTGGATGGCTGCCTGAATAGATGCATGAATGGTAAGTGGGTAGTGGGCAGGGTATCTCCATGGGCAGATGAATGTATTCATGAATGAATGGTTAGGTGGACAGGTTTATGAAGGTAGATGGGGGGGTGGATGGTGGGTGGTTTGGGACATTGGAGGATGGGTGGAAATGGAAGGGAAGGGCCACAGGGATGGAGGAGGGCCACAGGGATGCTTCCCTGCATCGAGTGGGCCTGGGTCTGGGCCTTGAAGGAGAGACAGGGATGCTCTTGGAGAGGATATTCCCATGGAGAAACAGCAGGAGTGGCTGTGCCCAGGTGAATGGCAGGCCAGGCTGCCGCCGCCCAAGGTGACCCCCCACTCTTGGCCCTGCTCACCCCCAGCTGGACGAGGCCCACAACCAGGCACGTAAGCTGCAGCGGTCGCTGGACGAGCAGACGGAGCAAAGTGAGAACCTGCAAGTGCAGCTGGAACACCTACAGTCCAGGTGGGCCCCGGAGTGCAGCCCCGGGTGGTAGGGACCCAGGTTCCTGTGGGGAGAGGTTTCATGGTTGGGGCACAGAAACAGGGCAGAGAGACTTCCAGTCACAGGAAGCCTCCCAGTCAAGGTCAGAGGGGGAGACGGAGGAGGAGAAGACCCAGGCATCCCAGGCCAGGATCCTGTCCACTCCAGGCAGGAAGGGCCAGGGCCAGGAAACCAGGAAGGGGAGGGATGCAGGAAGTCAGACCAGCTGGGAGCCCTGGAATTGTATCCTCCAGCAACAGGCAGGAGGGGCTGGTGGTGGGAGGGGCTGGTGGTGGGAGGGCAAGAAGGGCAGCCAAAGAGGTCAGGCCCAAGGGGCAGGGCCAGTGGGTAGGGCCCTTGGTCTGGGGATCATTGACAAGAAGATTAAGCAGACTCAAGTGCCTGGCAGTCCCTAGGGCCCCTGGGCTGGGGCGACCACATGCCAGCTGGGATATGGAGGGGCAGAGCATCATGGAGGGGCCCCAGCCGTGCTGGCAGGCCGTCCCCCTCTCAGCTGCAGCCAGCACACGTCAGCCTCAGTGGGGAAGGACTGGAGGGTCTCTGGGCATCCTACTCAGCACAGTCCACCTTCCTTAGCCTGCCCCCCATTCCCATCCCCAACACCCAGTGAAATCACACCCTCTCTCTGCACACCCCCCAGAGCCTCTGGGCAAAGAACATCAAGTCCCAGGCCCTGCCCACCCCACAGCTGGGAATCAGAGCCACAGCACCGACTGACTCCTCCGTGCCCCGCCCTGGCCAGGCACTTGCTTGCATTTCTCTTACTTCCTGGGACTGAGGGTCCTCAGCACAGCCAGGCTCTTCAGCCAGACCACCAGGGTGGGGCGTACCTGGCCCTGCACTGGGGAGCCACGTGGCCTTGGCCACTTAACCTCTTGGTGTCAATTTCCTCATCTGTAAAATGGGGACAATAATAGCTCATACCTCTTGGTGGTTTGTGAGAATTAAACAAGCCAGTCCATGCTTATCAAAGTAGCTGGCACATAAGAAATGCTGAATAACCATCAGCTGTGGCCATTATTTTTTTTTTTTTTAAAGATTTATTTTATTTATTTATCCC
>JAQZBX010044801.1:8265-21353 GCA_029593785.1 Cabassous unicinctus
GTTGGCAACTTATGACCTACTAGCCAAATCTGGCCTGCAGCATGATTCTTTTTTTATTGCTAACCCTGTCTTTTGTTTAAATTTTGGATATTTGGTTCATCATGGAAATTTTTCTTTTAGGATAGAAGTTGTAGGTTTACAGGAAAATCATGTAGAAAATACAGCGTTCCCACATATCCCTCCTATTATTTTTTGGAATAATAAGCTTTATTTTTAGAGAAGTTTTAGATTACAGAAAAATTACAGCAGAAGTATAGGGGATTCCCATATGACTCCCCACCCACGACCACACACATTTCCCCCCAATAGTAACGTCTTACATTACTGTGGAATATTTGTTACAGTTGATGAAAACCAATATTGAAGCACTGCTACTAACCAAGGTCTATAGTTTACATTATGGTTTACACTTTGCACTGCACAGTTTTATAGGCTTTGACAAGCATTAATACCATGTGTCCATGTATTAGTCAGCCAAAGGGGTGCTGATACAAAGTACCAGAAATCTGTTGGCTTTTATAAAGGGTATTTATTTGGGGTAGAAGCTTACAGTTACAAGGCCCTAAAGAGTCCAGCTCAAGGTATCATAAGAGGTACTTCCTCACCCAAATCTGTTGCCACATGTTGAAGATGGCGGGCAATGTCTGTGAGGATTCAGCCTTCCTTTTTCCTCTTAAGGCTCCATGAGTTCAGCTTCTTCCTATCTCAGCTGTAGGCTGGAGGGCTCATTTCTTTCTGGGCTCAGCTGCTCTGATCTCTTCACAAAGTCAGCTGTAAACTCTCAGGTGAATGGCTCATCTCTCTTCCTTGGGGCTGCAGGATCATAGCTGATAAGTTCTCTCCTCTTCCATGCCTATAGAGCTTTCTCTATTCTATGTGTATCTTTTTTATTCTGCCTTCTTTGTTTTGTATTCATTTATATAGCTCACCAAAGGTGTGGGGACTCAATCCTGCACACCCTAATGACTTGGTTGAATCAAATCGCTAATCTTGATTTAATCAAGAAAATGTAAAGCCTTTGAATTTTAATCAATCAAAGGGTATCATGCCCAGAGGAGCAGACGAGTTTACAAACTTAATATATCTCTTTTTGGAATTCATAAATAATATCAAACTGCCACAGTCCATCATTGCAGTATCATGCAAAACAATTCCAGTGCCCTAAAAATGCCCTGTGTTCCATCTATTCATCCCTTCCCTTCCCCTCTGAACCCCTGGTATTCACTATCTTTATGTCAGTGTTACAAGTTCTTCTGTTACCACATGATAATAACTACAATAACAATAAATCTACTTTGGTCCATGATTGCATTCCCCTTTTATGTTTGCTCATTCCTTAGTCTTGAGGATTTGAAGTTGATGATGCCTGTTCTGCTTCAGATTGAGAGGGGTCTTGGATCTTATGGGGCAAATGGAAAGGACTGTTTTGCTTGCAGCTGTAGATACTCCTCTCTTGGAAGGGGATTTGCCCACATCATCATTTTGTTAGTTGTCCAGGGCAAGTCTGAAGAACTGGAGAGTAGGAGTTGACCATAACTCTGCTGGGATTCAGGGCTCAATCAGCATATGAACACTCCAAAGATTTAAGTCTCTGATAAATATATTTAATGAGTATAGTGATAATTATAGGTTCAAATAAAAAGAGTAGAAGAATCATGAGTAGAGAAATTATAAATGAGTATAATTATGTTATATTGGGGAAATAGATCATCGTATATTCCCAAATACGGTCTGCCAAGGGGGTGTTGATTTCATGAAGCTGTGTGCCTTGCCTATAGTGTCCAATGTCCCTGGAACCCTCAGGGGCACTTTTGTTTGAGGCTTTGTTTACTGTGGCAGTTAGTGAAATCTGCCCAGACCTTCATAAATGTAACCTCTGGGATGACTTCCTGTCTCACTTTGAAATCTCTTAGCCATAAAAACTCTTTTTTATATAATGTTTCTCGCTTTTGGTCAAGGTCTTTTTCCAAATGCATTGCTGGTTGTCAACAATGCTGCTATGAATATTTGTGTGCAGATGTCTGTTCGTGTACCTGCTCTCAGATCTTCTGGGTATATACCCAGTAGCAGTATTGCCAGGTTATATGGCAGACCTATGTCTAACTTCCTTAGGAACCACCAGCAGACTTTCACAGTGGCTGTACCATTCTACATTCCCACCAACAGTAAATAAGCATTCCTATCTCTTCACATCCTCTCCAACACTTGTAGTTTTCTGTCTTTTTAATAGTGGCTATACTAGTAGATGTGAAATGATATCTCATTGCAACTTTGATTTGCAGTTCCCTAATAGCCAGTGATGTTGACCATTCTTCCATGTGTTTTTTTTTCCATTTGTATTTCTTTTTTAGAAAAATGTCTATTCAGGTCGTTTGTCCATTTTTCAATTGGGTCATTTGTCTTTTTATTGAGTTGTAGGATCTCTTTATATATCATGGATATTAGATGCTTGTCAGATGTGTGGTTTCCAAGTATATTCTTCCATTGATAGGCTGCCTTTTCACCCCCTTCACAATGTCCTTTGAGGTGCAGAAGTGTTTGATTTTGAGGAGGTCCCATTTATATGTTTTTTCTTTTGTTGCTTGTGCTTTGGGTGTAAGATTTGAAAGACTCTCACCTACACCAGGTCTTGAAGATGTTTCCCTACATTATCTTCTAGTTTTATGGTTCTGGTTTTCATGATTAGGTCTTTGTTCCATTTTGAGTTGATCTTTTATAGGGAATGAAATAGGGGTTGTCTTTCACTCTTTTGGTTATGGATATCCAGTTCTTCCAGCACCATTCTGTTCTGTACCAGAAAAGTACACCTGGTAGGCTTATCAAATATCGGTTGAGGGATTGTGGGAAGATGACAATGGGCTAACAGGCAGAGCTCAATGATCTCACAAAAACAATGGAGAAAGAGCCAAAATCTGTCTGAGGGATCTGCTCTGGGGGTCAGCAGACAGTTCTACCCAATTCCCAGGAGGCTGAGGGACAGAGAGACAAAGAAACCGAAATGACAAACGTGAGTTACCAAGCTCCCACGGTGGCTGGGAAGGGCTCCCCTCCCCCACCCCCAAGATATTAAGCTGGGGTAAAACCCCTGACTCACTGCTGTTAACTGAGTGGGAAACAGACATCTTCCTTCCTGTCAGCTGTTTCAAGGAAAAGGGAGCGGGAGTTGGGGGGCTTTTCTTCAGTGAATTTGGCCATCAGAGCCAACTTTGAATCTCCGTTCTGGAGATTCAACACAGGAAAGCCCAGACTGAAACACTTCCATGGAAAAGTGTACTGACAGGGGCTATCTGCTTGCAAGTCTGAAAATTTTATGGACAAAAACTCTGTATTCTACACCTGGGAGGAAATCTGTGCCCCATTAGTTAGTCCCTGGCCTGATTTTGATAAGTGAGCCGGGCAATTTTAAAAACTGAGAATAAGTTGAGCCAAATATCAAAGAAGAGCTGTGGGAAAAAAAAGTTAGGCAAGGAAGAGAAATTGGCCATCAGAGTAAACTCATCAACATATTCAGATGCCTAGACATCAGCAAAAAATTACAAAACCATACTAGGAAACAGGAAGAGATGACCCAGTCAAAGGAACTAACCAAATATCCTGAACAGATACAGGATTTAAGGTAATTAATCAGTGATAGTCACACAACTCTCCTAAATCACTTCAAAGAATTTAAAGAAAATATGACTAAAGAAATAAAGGATATTAAGAAGACACTTGGAAGAGCATAAAGAACAATTTGAAAGCCTGAAAAGAAAAGTAACAGACCTTATGGGAATGAAAGACACAATGGATGAGATTAAAAATACATTAGAAAAAAAATTTTTTTTAATATCTTAGAGGCACATAAGAGCAGATTTGAGTTGCTTGAAGACAGAATTAGTGATTTCAAAGACAGAACATCTGAAGTGGAAAAGACAGGAGAACAGAAAGAGAAGAGAATGGAAAAAATGGAACAGAATCTCAGGGAATTGAATGATAATGTGAAATGCACAAATATTCACATTATTGGTGTCCCAGAAGAAGAGAATGGAAAACAGGCAGAAAGAATATTTGAGGAAATAATGAACAAAAACTTCCCAACCCTTATGAAAGACATAAATATCAATAGCCAAAAAGGACAATGCACCCCAAACAGAATAAATCTGAATAGAACTACCCCAAAACACCTACTATTCAGAATGACAAATATCAGAGATAGAGAGGATTCTCAAAGCGGCAAGAGAAAAGCAAAGCATCACATATAAGGGAAACTTGATAAGATTAAGTGCCGACCTCTCATCAGAAACTATGGAGGCGAGAAGAAAGTGGTGGGATATATTTAAGGTACTGAAAGAGAAAAACTGCCTGCCAAGAATTCTGTATCTGGCAATACTCCTTCAAAAATGAGGGTGTGGGAAGCAGATGTGGCTCAAGTGGTTAGGCATCCGTCTATCATATAGAAGGACCTGGGTTCCATCCCTGGAATGTCCTGGTAAAATTAAAAATTAAAAAAAGGTGAGCAGGCGAGCCAGGCCCATGCACAGCGAGCCACAGGCCCACACAGACATGCGGCGAGCCAGGCCTGCTGAGCCACACAGCAAGATGATGATGCAATAAAAGAGAGACACAGGGGAGAGCCAAGGCGAGATGCACCAGAAACCAGGAACTGAGGTTGTGCAAGTGACAGGGTGCCTCTCTCCCACATTGGAGGTCCCTAGGATTGGATCCTGGTGAAGCCTGGAGGAGAACAATGAGAAGAGAAGGGAAGAAACAGACACAGAAGATCAACCAGTGAATGGACACAGACAGCAAGCAGGGGTGGGGAGGGGGATTCTCATAGAACTGTATACCAAAAAGAAAAAATAAAATCAATTTTAAAAAAATGAGGGTGAGTTCAAAATCTTCACGGACAAACAAAAACTAATAGAATATGTTATCAAAAGACCAGAATTACAAGAGACACTAAGCAGAGTGTTGCAGCCTGAAAGGAAAAAAACAAGAACAAGAGATTTGGAAAAGAAGAGTATAGAAATGAAGATTATTAGGAAGAGTAAACTAAAGGGTAAGAAGACAGGCAATAGAACAATACAACAACAGAGAGCCAAAGGACAACATGGATGAAATAAGTAATGCCTTTACAGTAATAATATTGAATGTGAATGGATTGGATTTCCTAATCAAAAGACATAGATTAATTGAATGGATGAAAAAATATGAGCCATCTATATGTTGTCTAGAAAATATGGAAGGACACAACTAGGTTAAATGTGAAAGGTTGGAAAAAGGTATTCTATGCAAATAGTAACCAAAAAAGAGCTAAAGTAGCAATACTAATATCAGACAAAATAGATTACAAACACAAAACTATAATAAGGGACGAAGAAGGTCATTACATATTAATAAAAGAGGTGATTCACCAAGAAGAAATAACTATACTAAATATTTATTCACCTAACCTGAGTGCCCCAATATACATGAGGCACACACTGGCAAAACTGAAGGGAGACATAGATGTCTCTACAATAATAGTTGGAGACTTCAATACACCACTCTCAGTATTGGATAGAACATCTAGACAGAGGATAAATAAAGAAACAGAGAACTTGAATAACATGGTAAATGAACTTAACCTAACAGACATCTATAGAGGATTGCACCCCAAAACAGAAGGATATACTTTCTTTTCAAGTGCTCATGGATTCTTCTCCAAGATAGACCATATGTTGGGTCACAGGACAAGTCTCAATAAACTTTAAAAGATTGAAATTACATAAAACACTTTTCTGATCATAACAGAATGAAGCTGGAAATGAAAAATGGATGGTAAAAGGGAAAATTCATAAATATATGGAGATTAAACAACATACTCAAACAATCAGTGGGTCAAGAAGAAATTGCAAGATAATTCAGCAAATATCTTGAGACAAATGAAAATGAGAACACAACATATCAAAACCTATGGAACACTGCAAAGGCAGTGCTGAGAGGGAAATTTATAGCCCTTGATACTTACATTAGAAAAGAAGAAAGTACTAAAATTGAAGCTCTAACTGCAAACCTGGAAGAACAAGAAAAAGAACAGCAAACTAATCCCAAACCAAGACGAAGAAAAGATGTAGTAAAGATCAGAGCAGAAGTAAGTGAAACTGAGAACAAACAAACAAACAAACAAACAAAAACAATAGAGAGAATCAACAGAACCAAAAGTTGATTCTTTGAGAAGATCAACAAAATCGACAAACCCTTAGCTAGACTGACAAAGAAAAACAGAGAGAAGACACAAATAAATAAAATCAGAAATGAGACAGAGGACATTACCACTGACCCCACAGAAATAAGAGAGCTCATAGAGGATACTAGGAATTACTGTATGCCAAAAATCTAGACAATATAGAGGAGATGGACAAATTCCTAGAAACACACAAACCACCTACACTGACACTAGGAGAAATAGACCTCAACAAACTAATGCAAGTAAAGTGATTGAAACAGTCATCAAAAACCTCCCAAAGATGAAAAGTCTGGGACCAGATGGCTTCACAGGTGAATCCTAAAAATCATTCAAAGGTGGTCTAATACCAATCTTGCTCAATCTCTTGCAAAACATTGAACAGGAAAGAATGCTACCAAACTCAATCTGTGAAGCCAACATCACACTAATACAAAAACCAGATAGTGATACTACAAAAGAAGAAAATTACAGACCAATATCTCTAATGAATATAGATGAAAAAATCCTCAACAGAATACTTGCAAAGAGAATCCAAAAGCACATTAAAAGAATTATACACCACAATCAAGTGACTTTTACCTCAGGTATGCAAAAGTGTTTCAACACAAGAAAATCAATTAGTGTAATAAACCATATTGATAACTTGAAGAAGAAAATCACATGATCCTTTCAATTGATGCAGAAAAGGCATTTGACAAAATGCAGCACCATTTTTTTAAATCAAACAATATGTTATGCAATGTATTTGGTTCGTAGTAATGCATTCATACAATATTTGTCCTTTTGTGTCTGGCTTGCTTCACTCAACATAATGTCCTCCAGGTTCGTCCATGTTGTCATATGCTTTACGACTTCTTTCTTCTTACAGCTGCATAATATTCCATCGTGTGAATAGATCATAGTTTGTTTATCCATTCATCTGTTGAGGGACACCTGGGTTGTTTCCAACTTTTGGCAATGGTGAATAATGTTGCTATGAACATCCAGCACCATTTCTTGATAAAAACACTCCAAAAGATAGAAATAGAAGGAAGCTTTCTCAATATGGTAAAGTGTATATAAGAAAAAACCTACAGCTAGCATTGTACTCAATGGTGAAATACTGAAAGCTTTCCCACTGAGATTAGGAGCAAAACAAGGATGCCCAATGTCACCATTGTTATTCAATATTGTGCTAGAGGTTCTAGCTAGAGCAATTAGGCTAGATAAAGAAATAAAAGGCACACAAATAGGAAAGAAAGAAGTAAAACTTTCAGTATTCATTGATATGATCCTACATCTAGAATCTCCTGAGAAATCTACAACAAAGCTACTAGAACTAATAGACAAGTTCAGCAAAGTAGTGGGATACAAGATTAATGTGCAAAAATCAATAGCATTTCTATACACTACTAATGTGCAATCTGAGGAGGAAATCAGAAAACTATTCCATTTATAATAGCAACTAAAACAATCTAATATTTAGGAATAAACTTAACCCAGGACATAACGGACCTGTATTCAGAAAACAAAAAAAATTGCTAAAACAAACCAAAGAAGACTCAAATAAATGGAAGGATATTCTATGTTCATGGATTGGAAGACTAAATATTGTTAAGATGTAAATTCTACCGAAACTGATTTACAGATTCAACACAATCCCAATAAAAATCCCAACAGTTGGGAAGCAGATGTGGCTCAAGCGATTGAGTTCCTGCCTACCGCGCTGGAGATCTGTGGTTCGGTTCCTGGTGCCTCCTAAAGAAGACAGCAAGCTGGTGTGACAGGTAGGCACAGCAAGCTGACACAACAAGATGACACAGCAAGAGACATGATGAGAAGAAAAGCATGATGAGAGACACAACAATGCAGGAACAGAGGTTCCCAGTGCCTCCTAGAGAAGATGGGCAAGACAGTGAGCTGACGTGAAGGACAGGCGCTGCAAGCTTCTCAACAAGAGGACGCAACAAGAGACACAGGAGGAAGAACATAATGAGTGATGCAGCAAAGCAGGGAATGGAGGTGGCTTAAGCAATTAGGTGCCTCCCTCCCACATCATAGGTCCCAGGTCCAGGTTTAGTTCCCGGTGCCTCCTAAAAGAACAAAAAAGACGAACAGACACAGCAAGTGCAAACAATGAGGGGGTGGGAAGAAATAAATAAATAAAATAAATCTGAAAAAAAAAAAAATCCCAACAGCCTTTTTTGCAGAAGTGGAAAAACTAATTATCAAATTTATTTGGAAGGGTAAGAGACCCCAAATAGCCAAAAAGATCTTACAAAAGAAGAACGAAGTTGGAGGACTCTCACTTTCAGACTTTAAAGCATATTACTTAGCTACAGTGGTAAAAACAGCATGGTACTAGCAAAAAGGCAGACACATTGACCAATGGAGCCAAATTGAGAACTCAGAAATAGACCCTCACATTTGACAGTCAAGTGATTTTTGACAAGGCTGTCAAGCCCTCCCAGCTGGGCCAGTCTGTTCAACAAGTGGTGCTGGGAGAACTGGATATCCATATTCAAAAGAAAGAAAGAAGATTCGTATCGCACACCTTATACAAAAATTAACTCAAGATGGATCAAGGACCTAAATATAAAAGCAACAACCATAAAACTCCTAGAAAAAAATGTAGGAAAACATCTTCAAGATCTTGTGGTAGGCAGTAGTTTCTTAAACCCAAAACCCATAGCACGAGCAACAAGAGAAAAATAGATGTGAGACCTCCTCAAAATTAAACACTTTTGCACCTCAAAGGACTTTGTCAAAAGGGTGAAAAGGCAGCCGACTCAATGGGAGAAAATATTTGGAAATCACATGTCTGATAAGGATTTAATATCTAGGATATATAAAGAGATGTTACAACTCAACAATTAAAAATACAAATGACCTGATTAAAAATGGGCAAAAGACTTGAAAAGACAAATGTCCAAAGAAGAAATGCAAATGGCAAAAAAAACACATCAAAAAATGTTCAGCAGCACTCGTGATTAGGGAAATGCAAATCAAAACTACAATGAGATATCATTTCATGCCTATCAGAATGGCCACTATTAAAAAGACAGAGAACTACAAGTGTTGGAGAGGATGTGGAGAGATACACTTATTCACTGTTGGTGGGAATGCAGAATGGTACAGCCACTTTGGAGGACTGTTTGGCAGTTCCTAAAGAAGTTGAACATAGATTTGCCATGTGATCCTGCAATACCACTCCTGGGTATATATACAAAAGAACTGAGAGCAGTGACAAGAACAGACATCTGCCCACCGATGTTTATAGCGGCATTATTCGTGAATGCCAAAAGCTGGAAACAACCCAGTTGTCCATCAATGGATGAATGGATAAACAAACTGTGGTGTATTCACATTACCGAATATTATACAGCTGTAAGAAGAAATGAAATCATAAAGCATATGACAACATAGATGAACCTGGAAGACATTACGTTGAGTGAAGCAAGCCAGACACTAAAGGACAAATACTGTAGGACTGCATTACGATGAACCAAATATATTGTGTAACATATTATTTGATTCCTTTTATATAAAATGTAAATATAAATCAATTTATAAAAATGAAATTTGATTAGTGGCTATGTAGGGCTATGGAAGGCATGCTCAGGGGTGTCAAGGTTTTCTTTTTGGAGTAATGAAATAATTCTAAAATTTTTTGTGATGATGAATGCACAACATTGTGATTATACTAAAAGCCATTGATTATTCACTTTAGATAGATCATAGGGTATGTGAATATATCTCAATAAAACTGCTTGATAAATAAATAAATAATTGTGCAAGAATAGACAGAAATAGCAGCTTTGTACAGCAGGGGAAACAGAGAGAGATTGAGAGGTGAAGAATTTTCTTGTTTGTTTTTTGTCTTTTGTTTATTATTATTATTATGGAAATAATGAAAATGCTCTAATAATGATTGAAGTGATGAATGCACAACTATGTGATTATACCAAAAACTATTGATTGTACACTTCGGATGAATTGTATGCTTTATTAATATGTATCAATAAAATTGATTTGTTAAAAAAAATCAGTTTACCACAGAGGTGATGGTCTATTTCTGAACTCTCAATTTGATTCCATTGATCAATGTGTCTGTCTTTATGCTAATACCATGTTGTTTTGACTGCTGTTGCTTTATAATATATAATACATAGTTCAGGAAGCATGAGTCCTCTGACTTTGCTCTTCTTTTTTTAGGAATTTTTGGCTTTCAGGCCCCCTTTCCCTTTCCCTTCCAAATAAACTTGGTAATTGGCTTTTCTATTTCTGTAAAGTAAGCTGTTGGAAGTTTGATTGGATTGTGTTGAATCTATACATCAATTTGGGGAGAACTGACATCTTCAAAATGCTTAGTTTTCCAATCCACAAACACAGAATGTCTTTCCATTTGTTTAGGTCTTCTTTGATTTCTTTTAGCAGTGTTTTGTAGTTTTCTGAAAACAGATTCTTTACATTCCCAGTTAAATTAATTCCTAGATATTTGATTCTTTTATTTGCTATTGTAAATGGAATTTTTTTCTTGATTTCCACCACAGATTGTTCATTACTAGTGTATAGAAACACTAATGATTTTTCCCCCATTAATCTTGTATCCTGCCAGTTTGCTGAACTCAGTTATTAGTTCTAATAGCTTTGTTGTGGTATATGGAATTTTCTAAATATAGGATCATATCATCTTCAAATAGCAAGAATTTTACTTCCTCTTTCCTATGGAAATCCTCTTTCGTGTGGATTTTTTTTTCTTCAAATTGCTAATGTGGGTTTTTACATTAATTGATTTCCTTATGTTGAAACAACCTTGAATACACTGAATAAAACCCACTTGATCGTGATGTATAATTCTTTTAATATGCTGTTGGATTCTATTTGCAAATATTTTGTTGAGATTTTTTGCGACTATGTTCATTAGACAGATTATTCTGCAATTTTATTTTCTTTTGGTATCTTTATCTGGCTTTTGTATTAGGGTGATGTTGACTTCATAAATTGTGTTGGGTAATTTTCTCTCTTTTTCAATTTTTTGTAAGATTTTAAACAGGATTGGTATTAATTCTTCTCGAAATGTTTGGTAGAATTCACCTGTGAAGCCATCTGGTCCTGGACATTTCTTGGTTGGAAGATTTTTGATGACAGATACAATCTCTTTGCTTGCGATTGGTTTGTTGACTTCCTATATTTATTGTAGTGTCAAAGTATGTTGTTTGTGCATTTCTAGGAATTTGTCTATTTTATCTAGGTTTACTAGTTTGTTGGCATACAGTTTCTCATAATATCCTCTTATGATCCTTTTTATTACTGTGGGATCAGTTGTAATGTCCCTCCTTTCATTTCTGATTTTATTTCCCTTTACCTTTTTTTCTTTGTTTGTCTAGTTAAGGGTTTGCCAGTTTTATTGGTATTCTCAAAGAACCAGCTTTCAGTTTTATTGATTTTCTCTATTTTTTTTTTTGCACTCAATTTCATTTATTCCTGTTCTAATCTTTGTTATTTATTTAATACTGTTTGCTTTAGGATTGGTTTGCTGTTCTTTTTCTAGTTTCTCCAGGTGTTCAGTTAAGTCTTTGATTTGAGACCTTTCTTCTTTTTTCATATAGGCATATAAGGCAATAAATTTCCCCCTCCACACTGTCTTTGCTGTATCCCATAAATTTTGATAATTTGTGTTCTTGTTTTCATTCACCTTGAGATATCTAATTTCCTTTGCAATTTTTTCTTTGACCCACTGATTGCTTAGGAGTTTCTTGTTTAGCCTCCATATATTTGTGAATTTTCCCATTTCTTGCATATTATTGATTTCCAGCTTATTCCATTGTGATCAGACAAGGTGCTTTGTATAATTTCAATCTTCTTAAATTTATTGAGAACTGTTTTCTGGCCCAACATGTGGTCTATCCTGGAGAAAGATCCATGGGCACTTGAGAAGAATGTATATCTTACTGACTTGTGGTGCAGTGTTCTGTATATTTGTCAGGTCCAGCTCATTTATCATATTGTTCAAGTTCTCTATTTTCTTGTTATTCTTCTGTCTAGTTCTATCTATTGATGGTAGTGGCATGTTGAAGTCTCTAACTATCACTGTAGATATGTCTATTTTCCCCTTCAGTTTTGCCAGAGTTTGCCTTATGTATTTTGGAGCACTCTGGTTAGATGCATAGATATTTATGATTGTTGGCATGCCTTATCTGGCAGGGCCCTTCCTTTTCCCAGCTAGGAATATTTCCACTCCTCTCTGAGTCCTCAACAATTGGTCCAGGTTAGTAGAGAAGGAGATTGGGAAGGTGGTATATCTTTAGCTCCTTGCAGGCTCCCAAGGCATACAATGGCATGGCCCACCCAGCCTGGAAGGGGTCCTGGGACACAGCAGACTAAATTGTGAGTTAAAAGCTGAGTCAGCCTTAGGCTCTGTCCCTCTCTTTCCCCTTTCCTGTAGAGGTGCACACTCAACAATCAGTCCTGGCTAGAAGAAAAGATTGCAAGAGTCGGTATTCTCCAGTCCTGTGCAGGCTCCCAGGTCAAACCACTGTGTGGTCTCACCTGGCCTGGAAGGGCTCGTGGGACACAGCAGACCAAATTTGTGGGTCAGAAGCTGAGTCAGCCTTAGGCTGTGTCCCTCTCTCTCCCCTTTCCTGGGGTGGTTGATCCCTGGAGCCCCCTTTGTCTGTAGCCACAGGCCCAGAAGCCCGAGATTTTTAAAGTGTCCTTAGTGTCGGGGAGGAACCCAGTAGTAGCAGTTGCTGTTTTCAACTCACAATTCTGTACTCGCAATTTTCCTCTCTCCTCTGGGTGGTGTCCAGCCTTCGCCTGGTGTCCTAAATCCTAGATCTTTTTCTACGCTGTTTCGGCCTGTCCTCTAGCTCTGTCATATCTTTTTTTTTTTTTTTTT
>JAQZBX010044802.1:0-21251 GCA_029593785.1 Cabassous unicinctus
AAGGTTTTAGCACGGTATATTTTCTTCTATATGTTGCTTTCATGGCATCCGTCAAATTTTGACACATGGCATATTTTCATTCAGTTCAAAATACTTTTAATATTCTCTTTTATTTCTTTGACCCATGGGTTACTGAGAAGTATGTTTTTAATTTCCAAACATTTGGCGTTTTCCACCTAGCTTTCTGTACTTTATTTTCTAATTTAATTCCATTGTGGTTAGAAAACATACTTTATAAGACTTGAATCCTTTTACATTTGTTGAGACTTGTTTTCTGGCCAAATATGATGTATCTTGTTAAATGATTTATGTGCAGCTGATAAGAATATGTTCTGTTGGTTGGGTGGTGTGTTCTGCAAATAATAATAAGGTCACATTTATTCACAGTGTTGTACAAGTCTTTATCCGTACTTATTTTCTGTCATATTAATTATTGATAAAAGGATTTTGAAATCTCTGCCTATACCAATGGATTTGTATATTTCTCCTTGTAGTTTGATCAGTTTTTGCTTCATGCATTTTGAAGTTTATAGTACATAAATGTTTAAGATTGCTATATTCTCTTGATGAATTGACACCTTTATTATTATTCTTTGCTTTAAAACATACTTTTTCTTAATCAGCCATCTCAGTTTTCTTTTGAAAGTATTTACATGGTCTGTCTTTCCATCCTTTTAACTATTTGTGGTTTTAAAATGTGTTTCTTGTCAGCAGCATAAAGTTGCACTTTGCTTTTTTATCCAATTTTGCAAACTCTTCCTTTGGTTGTTAACTATTCACATTTAATGTTGTTATTAATATGGTTACTTTTTAAAAAACCTACCATTTTCCTGTTTGTTTTCTAACTTTGAGGTCATTGTCCTTGGTTATTTGATATCAATGTCTTGAAAACCATTGTTCTATATATCTTGTGTGTTTGTTTTGTGTGTGTATTTTAAGTTTCAACAAGTTAAATCTGGTTCCTGTTACTCTCTATTAGCCAGAAGCAGAAGTCCACCTTTTAAAAAATTTAAAAAATACAGTATCACCAGTTATATAGATCTGCCTCATTCTTTGCTAATGACAATAGAGGATATTATTTTGGACACCATAATTTATTTCTTACATTATGGAAATTTTGGTTGGATTCCAGTTTGCAGTTTGAAAGTGTTGAAATATTTAGGAGAGAAGTAAAAATGTTGTGTCAAGTGGAATTTCCATTTTAAAAGTTTATGTTAACCACAGTACCAAAAAAAGTTCATTAATTTGCAGTCCCACACTGCATTAGGGGACCCACACCCTGGCCAATTCTGGGTTTTTATCAAAATTTAGAATGTTATCTAGTACCTAAAGTATCTTGTAATATGCATTTTTAAATGGGTGAGATTTTTCAAAGATTTGGTTGTTTATAATTTTTCTGTAAACCACCTCTTCTCATTCTTGACCCATTTTAATATCTTTATCTTAGTTGTTACAAATTTGATTAGAAAGAAAATTGCTTTTGTATGCATTGTAGATTTTTTCTTACATATTACATTTTTGACATTATATTGTTTTGGATATCTCTGAATTTTTCATTTCTATAATTTATCCTTTTTTGATGCATATTTGTTACTTAAACCTTTTTGAACTCAGTTTCTTCAGTTTTAAAATTGGGGTTATAATTGTGGAATTAAATGTGATTATGCATAAAAAGTATTTCCCACACAGGAAGCAGTCAGCAGTGTATGAGAATTCCTGTTTGTTCATGCCCTCCCTGATAATTGACATGATTGGACTTTTTAATTGTTGTCTGCATAACATACATGTGTGTGGTGTCTTGTGGTTTTAAATTTAATTCTCTGACTATTAATGATATATTTCATTAGTTTATTGGACATTTACGTTTTTTGTCTGTTAAAAGCTTGTTCACATAACTATCCATTTTCTCTTTTATGTAGTTTATCTTTTTTAAATTGATTTATAGACATTTTTATATATTCTGGATACTAATACTTGGTCAGTTATTTGTGCTGCAGATAACTTCTTATCTGTGGCTAGTTTTTTCACATTGAATAGAAGTTGTCATTTTTAATGTCAAGTTTATGTTTCTCTTTTGTCTTCAGAAATCTTTCTTTAACTCAAAGTTTTAAATATAGTCCTGTGGATTTTTTTTTTTTTTAATTTACATTTTGTTTCCATGTTTAGGGCCTTACTCTACCTGAAATTTATTTTTGTGTGTGTAGTGTGTGATAAAGGTTTAAGTACATTCCCTTATGAATAACAAATCGAGTACCCACTCAACTGAATAATTCAGTTCATCTTTTCCCTACTGACCTACAGTGTAAATTCTTGTCAGGTTTCCATATATGGTTGAAACTTTCTGGGCTCTGTTCTGTTTCATTAGTTTCTCTATCCTTTACCATTACCATGTGTCTTAATTACTATAGGATTAAAATAAGTTCTGGAATCATGTAGAGTGAATTTTACAACTTTGATTTTTTCAAAATTATCCTGGCATTTTCTTTACTGTGTGCATTTTAAGATTAGTTGGCATGTTCCATGAAAACTCTTTGGATTTTGAGATAATTAAATTAAATTTATAAGTTAATTGGAAGAGCATTATGTTTGCCTGTTCAGTAAAATAAAATGGCAATGTTTGGTTGAACTCAAAGGCAGATACCTTTAATATTTCTTTGAAGAATTTTTGCTTTCTTCCCTGTGATATTGTCTCTAATTATGAAGACATGTTTAATATAGAAACCATAATGTAGAAAGAAGAAAAATGAATTGCCAGTAATCCTGTCTACCACCAAAGCTAATCAACATTGCATATACTTCGCATCATTTTTCCTTTAAGAAGGATTTTAAACAGTAAGTGCCTTTTGAAGGGCGGCAGGGCGTGAAAGAACAGGGATACTTCTTTGACAAATAGTAGGGTGTCTTCAAGGTTATTGATTCATTTAGTTATTTAGTACTTACCTAGAGAATTACGTTTTTTTGAGAGTTTCAGATTTCTCAGAATTGTATATAGCATTTTAAAATTCTGTCCTTTTACAGATGTTGAAAGTTTGTCTTCTATTTCTTGATTTGTCTTGCCAGCGACCTATTTTATTGGTCTTTTCAAAGAACCAGCTTTTGTATTTATTTTTTTGTTTCATAATTCACTGATCTCTGCTTTGATCTTTATTTCTTTTCTGCCTTACACTAAATTTATTTTCCTGTTAATTTTTTGGCCACTTTAAATTGGATCCTGAACTCTTTTATTTTCTTGTTTAAAAACGAATGTATTCAAGGTTAAGAATGATCATTTGATAGCTTTGGTAATAATTTTTGACATTTAGAGGTGTTTTTTTTCATTAGCTTTATTATAAAAGTTTCAAAATACACAAAAGTAGAAGGAATGATATAATATCTTTTCCTTTCTTTTAGAGACTATTAAAGCAAATATCAGAGATCATTTCCTGTTATCCCTAAATACTGAAGAATGTATCTTTAACAGATAATCCCTCTCTCTCAAAGATAACATTGATACCACTATTATATCTAATAAAATTTAAAATTATTTCTTAATATCATCTAATCTCCCAGTTGCTCAAAAAGTCTTTCACACTTTGGTTTTTGCGAAGTCCTCAAGTTGATTTGGTTAATGTCTCTAAGTTTACTCTCTCTTCCCCTTTGCCATTTCTTTGTAAGAAAAACTGGGTCATCTTTTCTGCACAGTTTTCCATATTCTGGAGTTGGCTTGGCTGATTGTATTTAAATGTTGCCATTTTATGTTCCTTATACCCTCTGTAATTCCTGTTAACTTGTAGTTAGATGAAACTTGATCAGATTCATATAGTTTAGCAAATACATTTTGTAGATGTATGCTGTGTAATACCTATTGAGTCATACCAGGGAGAATATAATGTCTAGTTATCTCTTGTGATATTAATTTATTGGTGCATTCTGGTGTTGTCAGCCTGATGCATTCATTATAGATTTCTCTCATTATAGTGTGGCTTTTTAAATTTTTTATGTTTTTGCTGTGATCATTCTTTTTTTTTTAAATACAAATTTTTGTATTAGAAAAGTTGTAGGTTTACAGAAAAATCATACAGAAAGTACAGAATTCCTGTATTTCCACCCCCCATTATTAATATTTTGCTTTAGTGTGCTATCTTTACTGCAGTTGATGAAAAAATATTATTATAATTTTCTATTAACTATAGTCCATAGTTTGCACACCTAATGGATTTTTTTATAAGCCATTAATTATGTAATTTCATTAGGTATTGCAAAAAAAAAAAAGGCAATATTCTATCATTTTTTTCCTGTACATATTGGCGAGAATTCTTCTAAGAAATTTTTCCATCAGCTGTTTGGTTGCACTGAAGTAACCTTTGCATGTGAAAAGCAAGATAAATGGTTTTTTAAAAAAATATCCTAATGAATCAGTATTCTAGCAATTTCCAGTGTAATCATTGTGAGATTTTTGTTGCAGGTATCCTTGGGGACTCACGGGTTTTAACATTTTTGTAGTCATTGATTATTCTTTTTAAAATGCTTAAATTGTTTCATCATGGGGCCAGTAGGCGCTCATAACATCTGTAGCCTCTGATACCTACCTACTTCCTTGAAGTAGCATTTCTGGCTTCAGACCTTTAATCAGCCATTTCTCTAGAGTCCTGGTTTCTTTGGTATGGGAGACCACCATAATGTGGTGCCAAGGTGTTAATTGCTATTAAATTGTTAATTGCGTCAAGGCCTATTCAGTGGACAGAGTTAGCTTTTTTTTTTTTTTTTTAAGACAAAAACACATTATCAACTAATTTTATTTATTTGTGTTTGAACTTTCTACTTCTCTGATTTTATATTTGTATCTCTTTTATACTGAAAAATCTTGTTTACTAACATTAACATTATTACATATAAATGTGAATTTAAAATATCACTATTATACTGCCGTTAAAATTGAGTACAGTTTGATTTCTTTGCAGCTATTTTTGTATTTAAATTGTATTCCTGAAAGGGTGTAGAGTACAATTACAGAATTTTAAAGTTTCTTTTTTTTTTAAAGATTTATTTTTATCCCGCCACCCCCACCCCCACCCCCACCCCACGTTGTTTGTGGTCACTGTCTGCTCTCTGTGTCCATTTGCTGTGTGCTCTCTGTGTCTGCTCTTCTTCTCTTTAGGAGGTACTGGGAACTGAACTGTGGGCCTCTCTTGTAGAAGAGAGGTGCTCAATCACCTGAGCAACCTCAGTTCCCTGGTTTGTTGTTCTCTCGTTGTCTTTCCTCTGTGTCTCTTGTTGCGTCAGCTTACTGCACTTGCCTACCGCGCCAGCTCGCTTTCTCCAGGAGACACCTGTAACCCGTCCCGGGACCTCCCATGTCGTAGGCAGAAGCCCAGTCGCATGGGCCACATTGGCTTCCTTAAAGTTTCTTGAAATAATTCTCTGTGTGGTTCAACTACCAAATTGATAGGTTTATTTGTTTCATTTTGTTTTTGATTTTTTAGGGATTTTGTTTTCACTTTGGACTTCATTTCCAAATTCAAAACTGTAAACCAAGATACATTCAAAGAAGTCTAGCCTTCTAATCATGTCCACTCTTCCTTGTTTTTTTTCTCTCTTTATATAAGTATTCATTTCATTGATTTGGGACTTATTCCTCTTTTTTAAAACACAAGCGTGTGTTTCTTCCCACTCCTGCCTTTGATAAAAGCATACTTTACACAGTGTCTTTATACCTTCCCTTTTTTATTTAATGATAAATATGTCCTGGAGATAAGGCTGAGTTTTTATATGGAAAATTTTCTCAGTCCTTTATACAATTGTGTAGTTGTCGGCTGGTAGACATTTAGATTTTTTTCTAGTATTTTCCTGTTACAAATTAAGTTGTACTGAATAGCTTTGTGCATATGTAATCTTGCATTTTTGCCAGTATATCTTTAGAATAGATTCCTAGAAGTACAATTGCTGGGTCAGCATGTAAATACAAATGTAATTTTACTAGATACTGTCACATTCTTTTTGGTGTAGTGGTTGTATTATTTTGCTTGCACACCAAGAAAATATTGGGTGCCCATTTTCTGATAGCCTGGACAACAGAGTATATTGTCAGATGTTTGGGGTTTTGCCAAATAGGTGAGATACAGCTAAATGTAGTTTTAATTTGGATTTGTCTTATGAGCAGACTGGAACATTTTTTCAGTTTAAGGATAATTTGCATTTCATACACTGGGAACTGTTCTTATCTCTTGATTTATCTCTTCTATAAGATAGCTGGTCTTTTTTCCCTAAATTCTTAAAATAGTCTGTATTTGAAGTTTTAATTCCCATTTTGACCTGAGTTACTTAGGAGTTGTTTTGAAATTTCATTGCTTTAAAAAAAACTTGTTTCTAATTTTCTTTTCTCTGTTCTTTTCATTAAATAATGTTTTATGTTTTGTGACCAAATATTGTGCTCTAGCCTATTTCCTTTTGGAATGTATTGAGATATACATTATATAGTATATAATCTCCTTTTATGATCTTGCTGGGCTAATAGAATGGGTTAAACTACAAATTACTGAAATGTGCATCAATAGGGATTTCTAAAAAACCATGATTCCCCAATGTAATAGAATGCTATGTAGGTCTGTAGATGTATTAAAAAATTTTTTTAAAAAACAATCATATGACGTTTAAGAATAGTTAATTTGGGAGTGGAGAAAGCTTTCACATTTTATTTTCTATCTTTTTAAATTTGAATTTCTAACTTTATATTTGTTTTTTCTTCTGATTTTTAAAATACAAATGGAGTTACCTGGGCAGAGAGATTGTGGTCCAAGTGTTCTCTTTCTTTTCATATTCCTGTGTTAAAATATGCAAGAAGTTATTTTTTCAAACCATGTTTTATAAATAGAAGATCAGAACACAGAATATGAGTCAGATTTCTTTGGTTGTTTTTTTTTTTAATATATATTTATATATACTTTTTAATTTTTTAAAAAGATATTTAGATTATATAAATATTACATTAAAAAATATAGGGGATTCCCATATGCCCTACTCCCTACGCCTCCCACATTTTCCCACATTAAGAACATCCTTCATTAGTGTGGTACATTTGTTACAATTGATGAACACATTTTGGAGCATTGCCAATAAGCATGGATTATAGTTTACATTATAGTCTAAAATCTCTCCGACACAAATTTGTAAGCTATGACAAGATACACAATGGCCTGCATCCATCACCGCAGCATCATTCAGGACAATTCCAGTGTCCCAAAAATGCCCCCATATTACACCCATTTTTCCCCTCTCCCTTCCCTCAGAAGGTCCGGTGGCCACTGCCTCCACATCAATGATAAAAATTCTTCCGTTGCTAGAATAACAATAAATCTGTAGTAGAATAACAGTAAGTCTACTCTAGTCCATTGTTCATTCCCCAATCCTGAGGATTCTGGGATAGTGATGCCCACTCCGCCTCTAATTGAGAGGGAGCTTAGATCCCATGGGACAGACAGATAGGAATATCTTGCTTGCAGTTGTAGACTCTCTCTGTTCCTTGGGATGGTTGTTGTCCATCATCATCTCCTTGTTAGTTGTCCTGGGTGAGTCCAATGAACTAGCGAGTAGGTGTTGCAATTCTATTGAGATTCAGGGCCAGCTGGCACATGGACAGCCCAAAGATTTAAGTCTCTTGGACATACACCTATCAACTCTAGTAAAAACTGTAGGTTCACATAGAAGGGGCAGAAGAGCCATGTGTAGGGAAACTACAACTGGGTCCAACTCTGTCACACTGGGGAGCATAAATTCCAAAGTAGAGCCCACTGGCAGAGCCTAGACTCCTGAGCTGTCAGCCCCACCTATAGTGTCTGGATGTCTCCAAACACTACTGTTTGAGGCAATATTTACTGTGGCAGTCACTGAGATCCTGCTGAGACATGCATAAGCGTACCCTCTGGAATGATCTTCCCACTCACTTTGAAGTCTCTTAGCCATATAAACTCATTTGTCTTTATCTTTTCCCCCTTTTGGTCAAAGTCTTTTTCCAGTTGCATTGCTAGTTGGTGCTTGGTAGCAATCCCTCGGTGCCAGGGAGACTCATCCCCAGGAGTCGTGTTCTATGCCAGGGGATGGAGGGGAAGGTAATGCATTTATATGCTGAGTTTGGCTTAGAGAGGCCACATTTGAGCAATATGGAGGCTCTTAGGAGGTAACCCTTAGGCAACCTATAATACTAGACTAAGTTTCAATTTCAAAAGTAACGGTTCATAAGTACAGTCATCAATATCGAGGGCCCGTCAATGGTCCATCCTCCTTCACTAGTCACTGCACCTGTACTTGGGGGATTCTTTCTGTCCCATTAGAGAATGTGGCAGAGCTTCCCCAGGATGGGAATTCAATAATCTTTCTGTTACTGTGTGATTCTCCACCCATTGTGACAGTGCCCCATGAACACTTGAACACCTTTATTTGCCTTATAGGTATGCCCCAGTGAACCTCCTCCCATGCATCCCCGTCACTGCCACCCTTCACCAGTGATCCTCCTCTGCCACAGTTGTAACCCTTCTGTGATCCAAAACTTCCTCAAAAATGAAGCCATCAAAATAACCAAATACAATTAATAGCAAAATGAAATAATAATGATGGTGTTAAAAATAACAAATAAAATACAAAAAATTAAAAAAAAATTGGAATAAGAAAAAAATAAAGTTAAAAAAATTAAAAATTTTTTTGACATTGTCTTTCTTCACTGTTAGATGTTGTCTTGTATGTACAGTGACATTTTCTTCCATTTATTCCCCCAGTGTCTTATTTTTTCATTTTGTCTTCAGAAAAGCTTTAGGTTACAGAAAAGTGACGTACAGACTATAGGGGATTCCCATATACCCAACTCCTCCCCCTTTTTCCCTTTCCCCTATTATTAACATTTTACATGTGGATGGTACATTTGTTACAATTGATGTAAAAATATTGAAGCATTGCTACTAACCATGGCTAGTGATTTACATTATAGATTACATTTTGTGTCTCATATCCTGGTTATTGAAAATTAGAAAATAAAATAATCATCTGGGGATAGCTCTGTTTAGGAGCAAGGGGAGGATGTCTATATAGTATGCGAGATTTCAGGAAATACTAAAAAATGATTCTGAGTCTTTAATAAAACATACCATCTTTTTTGTATTTAACACAACATTGACTATTTAAGTTCATTAGGTTATTCTCATTCTTATTTTTTGTCTCCCTTTGTGAAATAGTTTGGTTTCTTAATCTATTATTTTGATTATAGTTTAAATTCTTTTACTATTTCTATCTGTTAATAATAGAGTATACTCAATAATTTGTAATTAAAATGCATATTATGGTGAATGTTTGATTTTATTTGAGTGTCTTATTTAAACCTTCTGGTTGTTATTCTTTCTCATGTTGATTATTGTCATGGTTTATATCTTTTTCCAGGTGTAATCATCATTAGTACCACTCTTCACTCTCAGAAGTGTCCCATTTTAGGTGATAAAATATCTGGTCACTCTATCCTTATACATTACTTTCTCCCTAGGATTTTTTTTTTTTTTAAGATTTATTTTATTTCTTTATCCCCCCCATCTGCTTGTGCTGTATCCATTTGCTGTGCATTTTTCTGTGTCTGCTTGTCTCTCTTTGTTGCGTCATCTTGCTGTGTCAACTCACTGCGCCGCGCGGGCCGTGTTGCCTTCACCAGGAAGCCCCGGGAATTGAACCCGGGGCCTCCCATATGGTAAACAGGAGTCCAACCACTAGAGCCACAGCTGCTTCCCTCCCTAGTATCTTTTGTTACATTTATCAAACTTTATTTGTGAAAATATTATGAAGTATAATAAAATGAACTCCATATACCTGCCAAGCAAATAAAAATCTTTAATGTTACCAAGACTTTTGCTTATACCCATATGCTCCTTTTTTTATCCACCTTACCCTTCCAAGGATAGCCACTACAATGAATTTTATGTATTACTCTTTCAAGTATGGTTTCATCATTTATATGACAAAAATATATTTAATTTTGCATGTTTTTTGAGTTTTATAAAAATGGTAAACTCAGTGTTTTTTGTGACTTGTGTTTTAATTTGGTAATGTTTCTAATATGTAGCCCTGTTTTTGCCTGTAGTTATATGTATTATGTATTGCTTTAAAATACTCTGTTCTGTGAAAATCGCTTCCATATATCTCTTTTCCAGTTGGTGGATGTTTGGGTTGTTTAAAGTTTTACTCTGAAGAACAACTCTGAACATTGTTGTGCTTGTTTCCCGGTATATGTATGCAAGAGTTTTTAAGAGTTTAAGGGAATATGTTTCTGGGTGTATAAAAGCATGTTAAATGTTTCTAGATAGTGCTAGATTATTTTCCAAGTTGTTCCAATTTATGTTTTCACCAGTAGTGCCCAAGAGTTCCTGCTGTTCGAAATCTTCATTAGCACTTGGCTAAATATTGGATTTCTTAATTTTTGCCACTCTAGTGTTTAGTGTCTTGTGTGTCTTTTTGTATTTCCCTGATTATTAACAAGGTATATATATATATATATTTTTTTTCAATGTGCTTATAGCTCTTGGTGTTTATCTGTGAAACTGTGAATATTTGTGTCTTTTGCTTATTAAAATATAGATTTGCTTATTAAAAAATAGAATTTGTAGTTTAACTGATCTTGTGGTTTTAAATATGGTTACTGATTGTTGGTTTTATGCTGCTAATCTCTTTCCCTGTTTTTAGCTTTCATTTTCACTTCTTTGTGATGTCTTTTGTTGAATAGACATTAATTATAATGTATAGAATTTTAGTGCACCATGGTGGTCACAATTGCCTGTGTATCCAAGTTAGAAATTATTTATATGGTCCCATTCTTTCTCTGTCCATTTTAAGTTTCCCCTTGTTATTCTGAACGTCTTCCATGTTGATTGTTGGAAGTCTTTTTTAACAAGCCCTAGTAACTTTTTAGGTTTTCAACTGTTGGAATACAGTTTCTTACATAGGGATTTTGTGGCTATTTTTAGTAGAATTTATCAGTATTTATGAATAGTTCTCTTTTTTAAAAATTTTTATTTATTAATGTAATTTTTATTGAAGTGTATATCATTCATACATGAGCATCCATAAACAATAGCTTAGTTCTCTTTTTGTCTTAGTTTTAAGTAGTCTTTCCACACCCAGAGATTATAAATATTTTCATATACTTTCTTCTAATGATTTTAGTGTTCTGCCTTTCACATTTGTCTAATTTATCAGAAAATTGTTTTTGCTTGTGTATTATATTTGGTATAGGGATCCAATTTCATTTCTTGCCCTTATAGGGCTAACCAATTAAGTGAAAATCTACAGTACCACTTGTTTCATAATACAGATATATGTATCTTTGGGTAAAGGATAAGCTACTGAAACATGTAGAATATATAGGGCATAAAAAGACTTTTCTTTCTTGTAAACAAAAGTCCTGCTGGTGTAGTAAAATGGGATCACCTTGCTCTCCATGAGGTTGTTCTCCAGGCCAAATTTCTTTCATCTTATTGCTTACTATTCCCTAGGCTTTTGTTCTTGCCTGTGTGTGTTCTGATGATGCATAATTGTGTAGTCTCCCCACCCCCCGCCCCTTCTCACCTGAGATTTGTTTGGTTAGTTGTCTTGTTTATTAAACAAAATTAATGAAAATTTATTCATCATTTTCACTGTATCTTTTTTTCCTGTAATCTGTGTTTTTGGGCAGTATGAGTACCTTCTTGTAGGTACGTGGCACTCAGTCCGCCTGTTCATTTCTTAGCAACACCTCAGTGTCCAGCAAGAGCAGAAGCACTCACATGAGTGAGTACCCTCCTTCTCTTCTGGAGAACTAAGTTCTTTCCAGGAACCTCATATTCACATCCATGCCCCATCTCTTTATATTATGGTTCCCTAATCTGACATCATCTCTGTAGGGGAAAGTACTTGGTCAGCTCTGTCTAGAACCCTACCAGAGCTCAAGGTTTTTCATCAGCCTCACCCTTCTGTCTTGCCTGCCCATAACCAAAAGAAAAAAGGAAAAGGGGTTTTTATATCATTGGAATGAATGTCAAGTGTCTTTTCATCTGTACTTATTTTTTCATTTATCTTTTTTTACTTATTTTTTTCTCTTGCTGATTACATATAAATTGTGTCTTTCTATATCAGCATTGTCTTAATTGATTCTGTGGGATGCTAGTTTCTCTTGAAATGGTCATTATTACTACATGGGGTGGGGGATACTTTTCTGTGGTCATTTTAAAAAGGACATAATTACCGTATTTAAGCCACTTTCCTTTTTTAAAAAAAATTGAATTTAAGAGCAAATAACATCTCTTCAATGAATTAAATTTAAAACTATATATATATTCTGAGTAGCGATTCTGATCTGAGTTTAAGTATCACCTATTTAATTAATTTGTTTCAACATTGTTCCAACAGTCACTATACTGTGGGACAGCCATCAGTCACTATACTGTTGATTGATCGGTTTTATATCTATTCCAAGTTAAACAACTTGGACAAGATATTTGAAGCCAAATTGTTCTCTTGGTCAGTGGGTCAATGTGGAAATTATAACAATAATACAGTACATATTAACATTTTATACAAATTAAAATATTAATACAGTAATACAAAAATCACTTCTTTAGGGCATAGTAACGGTAATCATTTTACTCAATGGAAAGGCAAACATTTTATATAAATATTGTGATAAATTTATCAAAAACATTCTTCAGTCGTTTTTGTAAATTATCAAAAAATTGCAAATAATATTATATCTTATAACTTGGTTATGAAGGCTGTTTTGTCTACTCTCTTTTCCTGTGGGGGGAAGAACACCACAGATACAAATTAAAAAAAAGACAAAACAAAAAACACTAGACTGCCATTGATAAAGATGCATTGCAGGAAGAAGGAGGAGAGCGTCCCACACGTCAAAATTACAGGCTTTCTTTTATACTTAAATAGACCCAATATTCCAGAATCCTGTGTGATCCACTGGGGTAGAAGAATTTTGACTCACAAATAAGCAAACATCTAAACAGTAAATTGATAATATACATTTGGAAAGAGGTAAAATATACTTGTAAAAACTAGGAGAGTTAAAGTGGTTGTTGAGAACTAAGGGGTTAAGGCATAGAAGATCCTTTAAGGCAGGCAGACATTCTTAAGGGGGTCTGTGGAAAGATTTCATGGGGTCCATGAGCTTGAATTGAAAATTCAAATGTTATTCTTGTGGGTTTGTGTTGGTGCAGGTGTAATATATTTGTTAAATAATAAACAGTATAGTGTAGACTTAGTATGGTTTTTATTTTGATGTAGCATGTTCTGAATGCAGTGGATAACTACCTGCAAAAAGGTTGGTAAGGATGGCTGAGATGGTTTTATGATGCTGTGGGAAAACTCAAATTTCTAAATGTTTGCTGAAAATGACCGTTTGAACAGATGTTGAACCATGTTAGGTTTTCAGGCATTGAAATTATGCAAAAGTTGTAAAACATAATTTTGAATAATCATAAAATTTAATTTATGCACGTGCTGATGTTGAGTGTCATAAAACTATCTGCCTGTACATTCTGAAAAGGGGTCCTTGGTTTTCACCTGACTGGCAAAGGGGATCATAGAACAAAAAAAGTTAAGAACCCCTGTTTTAAGGGGTTTTGTATTTTGTTCAGATGAATAAAATATTAAGGATTTCTTCTGTTCTGGTTCTGTTTTGTTTAACTTTTAGAATACCTCGTCTGGTGTTCTGTTCACTTATGGAGGAGCTGATTTTATTTGCTCTGTGTTAGAAGCTTCCCCATCCTATGTTGGGGAGCTAACTTGGCTTTTGTGTGTGGAGTTACTTGAGAACAGAGGTCAAAATTAAAAAAAAAAAAAAAAATAGTTAATAATACTCAGCCATTCATTTATTTAATCAACAAATCTGTGTGGACCCTGTGCTTGGTTGACACATGGGATATAATAGTGAACACTATTGGTGGGGGCAAGGCACTTTGCCTGGTTAACATTGTTTTAGTTTGTGAAAAGCTGCTGAGAGTAATGTACCAGAAATTTCTTGGCTTTTATAATAGGAATTTATTAGGTTATAAACTTAGTGTTCTGAGTCTGTGAAATTGTCCAAATCAAGATATCATCAGAGATGCTGTCTCATCAAAGGTTGGCTGTGGGTAATCAACCACATGGCACTGCATAATGGTGGGTCTGCCCAGGTCAAGGCATCAAGTGAAGGCTCTCTTCCCAAGCTCAGTTGTGGGTGATCAGGCATATGGTACGTTGCTTGTCTCTCCCCTCTCTTCTGGGCCTTGTCTCTTTCTGTGTCTGTGCTCTCCTGATTCCATCCTCCCATTTCTGGGACCTCTCTTTTAGCCCCTCAGGGTTTCTTTGTCTCTACTGCTTTTTCTGTGTGTTTACTGCTTTCAGTCCTCCCTTTATAAAGGATACCAGCAAGAGGACCAAGATCCAGCCTGGGTCATGCCTCACTGTAGTAATTCAGTCAGACTCCCCAACTGAATCAAATCCAATCAAAGGATCTCAGACCCACAAGAATGGATTAACTTTAAGAAAACGATCTTTTCTGGGATCCACAAAAAGCTTCGAATAGTCATAAACATTTTCCATGTAACATTTTCCATTTAACCTAAAGGCCCTGTTATTGTGCGGTCTTAGGTGCTATGCCTGTTTTACATATGGAGAACTAACTAATAAAACAATTTATCAAAAAAACACACACAAAAATAAAATAATTCATCAAACCTACATAGCTAGTAAGTGGGATTTGAACTTGAACACCCTTTTTCTTAACACTGTATTGCATACATGTCAAAAAAAAAAGAAAACTAAGAAACATTTTTTATTGTTCACAGTGAACCAATAATATATAACAGTTCTTAAACTTGAGCACGTTTCAGTAGCTTCTGGAATTTTTGTTTAAGTTCAGGTTGCTGGACCCCACCACTGGAGTTTCTTATTTAGTAGGTCTGGGGTAGACCTGGAAGCATGCAATACTAACAAGTTTCTAGTCTTAGAGGAGATGCTGCTGGTTAAAGGACCACACTTCGAAAGTATCTAATTCTGCTCATCATGTCCATATAAAATATTTACTATGCCATGCTGACTCTTTCATATGTGGATAAAAAAATTTAGTCTTGATATACATATGGTCATAATATGTCTTAATACATGTTTTCATTTTTCTCATACTGTATTTGAGCATTTGATGTTGAGTGGAAAGTTTTAAAAATATTTAATAGAGATGTGTTAGTTTGCCCAAGGGCTGCTGATAAAAAGTACCAGAAATGGGTTGGCTTTCAATAATGAGAATTTTATTTTGGTAAAAGCTTACAATTCCGAGGCTGTGAAATGTCCAAATCAAGGCACTATCAGAGATGCTTTCTCACCAAAGTCAGAAACTGTTGATCCTGGTGTGTTGCCTCGTGGTGAAATCCAGATGGCAGGTGATCTCTGCCAAGGTTTCTACTGTCTCCCCTGGAGCTCAGCTGTGGGCAACCAGGCATAGGACTTATCTCTTTAGCCTGGGCTCATCTCCTCAACCTTGAGCTACTCCTTGGGCCCAGTCTCTTGGGGGCCTCTTTCCGTGCCTCTAACGCTCTGCTGGTTCCAGACTCTGGGACCTCTCTCAGCTCTTGGGGCTTCTCTGTTTTCTTGCAGTATTATATTATCTCTTACATGGCAGGATCAATACGGCAGCTTCCATTTCCTGTGTCTCTCTGTGTGTCTCCGTTTATATCAGACCCAGCAAGGGGGTAGAGACTCAACCTGAGTCATGCCTCACTGGCATATTCCAACAAAAGGTCTCACCCACAGGAATGTATTAGTTCAAAAACATAATCTTTCTCTTTTTGGGGATTCATAAAATAATTTCAGACTGCTACAGGAGATGACCTATGAATATCCATTTTTGTTGTAATATGGCTTTTTAATTATGAGTTTAAACATAAATTAGCATAAAGCTTATGGGTAATTTGGATTATTATTATTTTTTGGACTTTCTGAAAAGCTTTAAAATTGATATCGTTATCTGTTTTTTGTTTTTTTTATATACTCAACTTCTGGCTACTGACTGGTTGTTTAAATCAGCCAGTATTGATTTAGTTATTTTAAATATTACTATCCTGAATATAAATATATACATTTAAAATAGGCAAAACAGTTGGGTTTGCAATTTTAGATATTAGCCTGTTCACACATAAATTTGTAAATACACACTTAAAACAGCTAAAACAATACTGATTGGTTTGAACAACTGTAGTTCTGCAGAACATACGAATTTATGCTTATTCATTAAAGGGTTTTAGGGCGTGATTCTGCTTTACCTTTTAAATTGACGGAAGGAAACTTCTCATTCCATAGATTCTACTTTCTTTTCAATGTCATAGCTACTGAAATATATACCTCATTGTTTAGATTTGATGATGATGATGATGATGTCTTCATCATTGTCTAAAGTCTTGCCCAACTCTAAAGCCCTGAGTTATCTCCATGAATAAAGGGCTATGGGGATAGGAGATTCACAGAAGATTTCTGAGAAAGTCAAGCTGCTGTGGCATTACCTTGTTAATTTTCTGAAGTCCTGAGTTAAGAATTGAAATAGCTTTCCAAAACTTCTGATTAGGGAACCTAATCATGTTTCCTGTTGGACCTGGGTAAAGGGAGGGAAGGAAATACTATTCGTTTGTAGAAAAGGGAAAGGGATAGAGTGGATAGATGATGTTAATTTTTATTTTAGGTTTTGTTCTTGTATTAAAATGAATGCTGGGGATTTGCGGGTATGTGGTTGAAACTACAATGTTGGGAATATTTTTTGTTGGCAAATATGGCATGGGAGGGTTACTGGTTTATGGTGTTGGATGTGGGAGTTGGGCATGCAGGACAGGGTGCACCTGGGACAGGCTTCTAGGGAGTATGTGAGTGTTAATCCTGTCATAGTGCATTGTATCAGTGGGTGGAGACCCACACAATAAACAGGAAGGTGTTGGACTCCCATCCTGAGGAGTCCTGCTGTGTTCTAAAATAGAGGGACAAGAGTCTCTTGAGAGCATAGGCAGTGCCTAATAAGGGAGGACAGGCCAGTATGTCAAGCCCTCAGTGTTGTTGCAAGTAATTATGAATCTTGTTATTCAAGGAGTGAAGCTTGGTAGTTGCTGTGGGTCCTGAGGGGAGGGGGAAGGAGGACTAGAATAGATAGAACACAGGGCATTTTTGGGGTGTTGAAATTGTTCTACATAATCTTACAATAATGGTTAGAGGCCATATTAAATTTCATCAAAATTTATAAAAGTGTATGGTCCAAAATATAAACCTTAATGTAAATCATTTACCATTGTAAGTAGCATTGCTTCAATATTTGTACATCAGTTGTAACAAATGTACCATCCAAATGTAAAATGTTATTAATAGGGGAAAGGGGAAAGGGAGGAGGATGATGGGTATATGGGAATCCCCTATATCCTGTATGTGACTTTTCTGTAACCTAAAGCTTCTTGAAGATAAAATGAAAAAAGATAAGACACTGGGGGAATAAACAGAAGAAAATGTCACTGTACATACAAGACAACAGATCTTACAGTGATGAAAGACATAATGCAAAATTTATTTTTAAATTTTATTTTTTATTTCAAATTCTTTTTAAATTTTTGTATTTGTCATTTTTAAAACTACCATTATTATTTTATTTTCTTATTAAATTTATTTGGTTATTTTGTTGGCATCATTTTTGAAGACGTTTTGGATCACAGAAGGGTTACAACTGTGGCAGAGGAGGATCACTGGTACCAGGGTGGCAGTAATGGGGGATGCATGGGAGGAGGTTCCCCTGGGGCATACCTAAAAGGCATATAAAGGTGTTCAAGTGTTCATGGGGCATTGTCACAGTGGGTGGAGATTCACACAATAACGGAAAGAATATCGAATTCCCATCCTGGGGAGCTCTGCCACATTCTCTAATGGGACAGCAGGGATTCCCCAAGTACAGGGGCAACGACTAGTGAAGGAGGATGGACCATTGACGGGCCCTCGATATTGATGACTGTACTTATGAACTGTTACTTTTGAAATTGAAACTTAGCCTAGTATTATAGCTTGCCTAAGGGTTACCTCCTGAGACCCTCCATATTGTTCAAATGTGGCCTCTCTAAGCCAAACTCAGCATATAAATGAATTACCGCCCCCCCACCCCCCAAAATGGCGTGGCACATGACTCCTGGGAATGAGCCTCCTTGGCACTGAGGGATTGCTACCAAGCACCAACTAGCAGTGCAACTGGAAAAAGACCTTGACCAAAAGGGGGAAAGGGTAAAGACAAATGAGTTTATATGGCAAAGAGACTTCAAAGTGAGTGGAAGGTCATTCCAGAGGGTACACTTATGCATGTCTCAGCAGGATCTCAGTGACTACCACAGTAAATATTGCCTCAAATAGTAGGGCTCCTGAGGTCTCTGGAGACATCCAGACACTATAGGCAGGGCTGACAGCTCAGGAGTCTAGGCCCTGCCAGTGGGCTCTACTTTGGAATTTATGCTCCCTAGTGTGACAGAGTTGGACTCAGTGTAGTTTCTCTACACATAGCTCTTCTACCCCTTCTATTTGAACCTATAGTTTGTACTAGAGCTGATAGGTGTATGTCCAAGAAACTTAAATCTTTGGGCTTTCCATGTGCCAGCTAGGCCCTGAGTTTCAACAGTTGCAGCACCTACTCTCTAGTTCATTGGACTCACCCGGGACAAACTAACAAGGAAATGATGATGGACGACTTCCCAAGAAACAGATAGAGTCTGCAGCTGCAAGCAAAATAGTCCCATCTGTCTGCCTTATGCGATCTAAGCCCCCTCTCAATTAGAGGTGGAGTGGACATCACCATCCCAGAATCCTCCGGTTTGGGGAATGAACAATGGACTAGAGTAAACTTACTGTTATTCTACTATAGACTTAATGTTATTCTAGCAATGGAAGAACTTTTATTATTGATGTGGAAGCAGTGGCCACCGGAGGTTCTGAGGGGAAGGGAGAGGGGAAAAATGGGTGTAATATGGACATTTTCGGGACTTTGGAATTGTCCTGAGTGATGTTGTGGTGACAGATGCAGGCCATTGTGTATCTTGTCATAGCTTACAAATTTGTGTGGGAGAGAGTGTAAACTATAATGTAAACTAAAATCCACACTTGGTGGCAATGCTCCAATATGTGGTCATCAATTGTGGCAAGTGTACCACACTGGTGAGGGATGTTGTTAATGTGGGAAGATGTGGGAGGGGTATGGAATGGGACATACGGGAATCCCCTACATTTTTTATGTAAAATCTAGGTATCTCCAAAAAAATACTTTTAAAAAGTATTAAAAAACATAAATAGAAGTAGCAGCTGAACCCACCAGGTCCTGGATAGTCCCAGATAAGGTGTTCAAGGCACTGGGCCTTCTTGAAAAGGCTGCTGAAATGATATTGCAGCTCGACTTGTACAGCTGAAATGAAGACTTGGAAGAGATTGCTGTCACAAACAACAGTACCCTTTGGTGCTGGCATTTCAAGGAGCTCTCACCATGAAACAAGTCATCCCCAGCAAGCAGTTAGATCATTTGCAGTGGGCTCGAGAACACTTTCTAAACTACTTAACTCAGCATCATTACATTATGTAGCCGAATTTGAGCTGCCCCAAACCAAGAACAACTCGGCCAAAAATAACACTGCAGCTCTTCCGTGGCCTATCCTAGACTTGTTGCTATGGCATCTCAAAGATAGGCTAAAATAGAGATATACAGAAGACGGAGGTGAAGCATAGGTTATCTACACTGAAATCTTCTGTGAAAAATAGTCAAACAGATGATTAGCATGTTTGTGAATATTATCTCCTTCACCTTCAGAGTTGGATTGGTATCAACTTGGAATAGATTGAGAGTATTTGATCAGGAAATAAAGATTCTGAGAGAAAAAGACTTCTTAAAAGCGGCATCAACTTCTCGCTCATCTCATCAGGACAGGTCTCCGTTGAAGCCCTTCATTTTCACTCGGAACGTGGCCCAAGCCAAGGTGTTCGGAGCTAGTTATCCAAGTCTGGCAACCATGATAGTGAATAGTATGATCAGCGTCGGAAATATGGAGCACTACCAGATCAGGGTATAGCCAAGACAACACCAGCAGAATTGAAAAAAACAGCTCAGCAACGGGAAGATCAGGAGCAAAAGGAGGAAGATGATGATGAAAAAACGCTACACAGAGGTTGAGAGTAGGATGACTGGAAAGATACCCATCCTAGGGATTATGGCACCTGACAGAACATGGGTTAATCTTTCCACAGCAAGACAAGACTAGAGGTGGCTCACATCTTCCCTTCCAACGAAAGCTGTACTTTTCTTCCCCCTCCCTTACCTCCTGCTTCAGTTGTGTACAACGAAGGCAAAATGCTTCATCTTGTTTTGTGTTCAATAAAGTGTCAAACGGTAAGTGTGTATTTGTACCCTTGATCATGAGCCAACAATCTTGTTTCAGCATTACCATTTCATCACGATGTATTCCAGTTTCTTAGATGGAAGGAAAGATCACTGAAATGACTTGGTATAATCAATGGCTGGTGAATTCTCTTTAAAAAATAATAAAAGTCCCTTGTGAAGGCCCTACGCCAATCAAGATGACAGTGAGAAGCTTCTGGGCCCTGCCGCCCCTCCCCCCCCACAGAACCTTTGAACAACCAGCAAGAACTAGCAGAAACATCTTTCTGAAAGCTCCAGAAAAACAGTTAAAGGATTGCAGTAACAGGGAAAGCGCCAAAATCAAGAAAAGGCCACTTAAAAGCAGAAGGATTGGGGCAGATGTGGCTCAAATGGTTGTGTGTCAGTCTCTCATGTGGAGGGACCTGGGTTTGATCCCTGGGACCTCCTGGTAAAAATAAAGAAAATATAGAAGGCTCGTGGGCCTTCAGGCCCAGTTGCAGGGTGTGCTGTCAGGCCCCGTGAGCGGGTACGCCGCCAGGCCCTGCGCACGGGTGCACCGTTGGGCCCCGCTGAGCCATGCAACAAGATGATGACATAACAGGAGAGTGACACAAGGGAGAGCCAAGACGAGATGCGCCAAAAAACGTGGAACCAAGGTGGCGCAGGCGGTAGGATGCCTCTCTTCCACATTAGAGGTTCCCAGGATAGAATCTGGGTGAAGACAGGAGGAGAAGAATGAGAAGAGAGGGCAGGAAACAGACACAGAGAATTGCCCAGCGAATGGACACAAAAAAACCAGCAAAACCAGTGGGGGGGGGCGGGGAGGTAAAAATGGATAAAAAGTAAATAAATC
>JAQZBX010044803.1:0-21248 GCA_029593785.1 Cabassous unicinctus
TGAGTAATACATTTTTAACATTAAAAACCCCAGAGCAATGTTGAATATCAGCACTTTGCAAATATATCTAACCAAAACAACTTTTACTGGAGGGAAATGTAAATTTAGTTTTAACATTATCAAGAAAATAATGCAAGATGCCTATGCATTCATTCTACGGTGGTAGAGTTGTTTCCTTTGTACCATATACCTGATTATTGGGAAAACATAACATTGTGGAAAAAGTATTAGATGGCATCAGAAGACCTGAATTAGTTCAGCTCTGGCTCTGACTTGCTGTGTGCCTCTGAGTAAGTCACTTCCCTTCTTTAAGTCTTAGTTTAATCCTGTGGAAAATAAGATGGAGGAGATATGTTCTAAAGGTCCTTGCAGTTCTAAAATTCCATGCATTCCATATATGGAGACTCCTTCAGGTCAGAAGATAAATCCATCTTGTTTACTCCTCCATCCCCAGTACCTAGCACAGTGCCTGGAACACAGTAGATTAATATAATACATGTGGAATGAATGAATGAATGAACAAATGGATGAAATACAGATTGTCTACAAAGAACAATGCTTCTCATTCAAAGCATTTAATATTAAACGTGCTAAATTTTTATAGAGCATTCTTCAAGGAATCAAAGTACTTCTGCAGACTTCCTTCACTAATCCCCTTAGGTATTTTACTAAATCAGTAAAATCAATAATTAAGATCAGAGTTAAGCATAAACAAATAAGATCTGAAAATGTTCTGGCAATATATTACTGATGATTATAATAACAGGAGCTATCTTTATTAAGTATCTATTCTATATCAGACACTTTACCAGGTGTTTTACGTACATTTTTTTCACTTAATCCACACAACCACCCTGTGAGCTAAATGTTACTGTTGACATTTCACTGGTGAAGAAACTAAGGTACAAATGTTAACTCAGTTGCCTAAAGCCACAATGCTAGGAGTAGAGGTGAAATTCATATCTAAGTATTTCTGACTCAAAACTTGGTTCTTAATCACTGTGATGCCCTTCCCTCTGACACAGCACACCTACCACACGGTATGTGCTAAAGCACACCGAGTATTCTGTAGAGAACCTACTCATTAGCTACCATCCTTGATACACGAAGTAAATTAGATTTTTATCCCTGTTAACAAAGTGCTTAAAAATAATTTCCAAATAAGCTATCCAAAATGATTTTCAGTTTAGTGATTATACCAATCTAAATCTCCTGTAGCCATAGGACATTTGAGTAAATTAGCAGTAGCTACCATCCAATGGGTAATCACTATGAGCCAGGTACTGTACTAGGTGCTAAACCTCAATTCTGTGTAATCCTCACATCAATCCTATAAAGTAGGTATTGCTTATTCCTATTTTACTGATGAGGAAACTAAGGCAGAGATAGGTTAAGTGGCCGTGCCTGAAGTCACACAATGCATGGTAAAGCTAGGAATCCATTCCTTACTACTTTATCCTACATCACCACTTTAGGGGAAAAACATAGTCACAACAAATCCTTTAGTCAAGAATTATTTCATTCACTAACATTTGTTTTTACAGAGGGGAACAAGCTATTTGAATAATTCAAGAGTCATCTCTACTTGCCTTCAAGCATTTCTTCCATGCTTAATTATATTTTGTATGATTTTAACACTGGTTAATTTTCATTCTCTCACAGAGAGCCTAGACTTGCATGACAAGAGGAAAGTTTGCCAGAGGAACTTCCAAGTCACACAACAGAGAAAATCCACGGTTAATCCTAGATTATCCATATTTCAATAAACCTAAATTCTCAATAAACTAAAATGTGCTGCTCTGATAACCTTCCAAGCCCATATATCAGTTTAACAGAAAATGACAAATGACAAGAAGACAACCTGATAGCTTGCAAACTGAGAGGGAAATAAAGCACACCTTCCAGGGGCTAGTCTGGACTTTGTAATTCTTTAGCCTTGATCTATTATGCATGATGACAGATGACTCAGAATGAAGGGAATGTGAGGCACAGGAAGATCTACTATCAGTGAATAATTCCATCATGATCACTAGCTTGTACTTACCAAGGCAGGAAAATAACCATAACAAGATTTTTAATAACAATGATTGAAATACAAAAGCATTTTATGGTTAATGTCAAATCAGATATAAAATTAAATTACTTAGAAGCATTGCCTTACAACATACGTCTCCTGGAATTCCAGGTAATTGAGGTTTTATTGTCCTGACAACCATAAATTTGCTGTCAAAAAAAAGCAAGAACTGTGTATTTCCAAGGAGGGTCCCTGAAATTAACTTGAAATAAAAGAGCAATCCAGTTATATTCCAGAAGTTTTTGAGCAAAGACTGGGGAGCCCAAAGTTTGGACCCAGGAAACTGCTGATCTTCTAGTTGGCTTGCTGAGTTAACACAGGGAAATATGACTTGCAACTATAAAATCAAGCTGACATATGGTCTCAAGGCCCTTGATTGCCTCTACAACATGCTGTGTGACAATACTCATCAATTTTTTGATTTCTTCCAGAAAATAAATAAATATAGATTTGTACATTTGTAGTAAGTATTAAGCCAAATTTGTCAAACACCATTTCAAAAATAATCTCTATGTCTCCCTGCCATCTTAGCTTGGACTGCCTGATCCTTCTTATGACATCCCAAAACATACCCAAACCCACAGCCCCCAAGATGCCCAAGATTTTTCATTTCCCTTCTAATTCTTACCTGGATGATAATTTCTGCTGGGCTTTCTTCAGCTTTCTTTTGGCCTATGTTCTGAATACGCATGAATTGGCCTGTCGTAGGCACTCCTGGTGTATCAATTTTCCTTGTTGTTAGGGGAGGGCCAATAGCAGATGGACTTGAACAGGATTCTCTACATTTCTGTTGCTGGGGAGTGGAATTCACCATCCCTGCCACCACCACATGGGTGGAAGGTAACGATCCTGCTTCACTAGTGAGCATACTAGCAGCAAGAGCCTTCTTTGGGGGATCCACTACCATATGTTCTACATTTGTATCAATCTGAGCTTCCATCAAAGACATTTTCAAAATGTCTGACACGGCAGTCTTCTCAGAGGCCTGCATGGGAGATATGCTTGTAACTGGTGATGTCAGCTTAGGCACAGAACTGCCACCAGTTATCTTTGTAACTGTGGGAGGCTGGCGCCCCTCAAAAGTTATCTTTGTAACAGAGGATCCTTGGGTTATAATTGGCTGCTCCACCTGAAAATAAATTGGGGTTGTGTGTGTTACAGCTCCGTCTCTTTGAGAAAACCTAATCAAACACCCCAGACAATATGGCAAAAGAAACATTTGTGCAGTATACTAGGAAGACATTTTGATGCTCGGTGTTTTAATAAGAGGGCTTGATGGGAAGTATCTGGTTACTTTTAAGGAACCTAGGAAAAGAGGAAAGGTTGAAAGAACCTTTGTTCAGCCAGCCAAGGTTCAAAGCAATAAAGGGAAAGAAAAAAAAAGTCACATCAGCCTTGTTTTCCTTTGGGATTTACATCCCCACACAGTACACCTTCAATCCATTTCAAATTATCTCGTATATCTTCGGCTTTTTAAAATAAAAAGAAGTTGGGTTTTTTTTAACCTTTTGCTTCAAAATACATTTATACAAACATTTTATATATATATGTATACATATATGTATTTATAATGTACACATACACACATATATCTCTCTCCAAAACCACTGATTTTCCCTAATATAATTTTTCTTTTGATTACCCACAGATAATTCCTCTTCAATCTAGAAGATAAATCTAGAAAATAAATTTATTAACTAGATGGTGATGATTGTAAACTACAAAGGAAGACATTCAATAAAGCTCCTTAAAAGACTGCAGTTTACTTAGCATTATTGACATCGAAATAAGAGTTTACAAGCATGGAAATAAATATTTTATATCTAAAAAATAAAAATAATTTACGGATATCAATTCTATGCACTGTTGATCAATGCCGAAGTGATTTCATTTAAAGCTGCCTGGAAAATCAAGTTCTGAGTGCTATCATTTTTTTTCTTCCTATATTAATGCGTGCATTTCTTCCCTAATGTCAACTTTCTGATGGGATAAAGTAATACCAGCATAATGAGGTTTTTGGATTTCCTCTTGTCAGAAGAAAGCACTGCTATCACGATAGGGTCGTGATGTTCTCATTTTTTCCGTGAACAGAGAAGTTTAACTTTGCATGCTATCAATATTCCGTTACCTGGCTTGCTGGCTGTTTCTCTGACGAGGCTGGGAGCGGCATTTGGCTCTGGGGAGTTTGGGGTTGCACGTAGATTTTTGGTTGGTTCGGAGCCTGCTGCAGTTTAGGGAGCTGCTGCGTGGTTTTCACTGCAAGCACCTGTACTACAGTTTGCGGGGGCTGTGCCATTAAGGTAGGAAGTTGCCTGTCTTTGGCCACCATGGGATGCTGTGTGTGCTGTACATCTGGCTTGGGCTGTGCTTGTTCTTGCTGGAGAGGGGTGAGTTTTTGTTGCCTGATGGAAAGCTGGGGCATTTGCGGGAGTTTGTGCTGGAGCTGGTCTGCCTGCAGGTGGATGGTCTGCTTCTGTTTAGTCTGGAAGCACTGCAGAGTTTTCACTTGCAGCGGAGGCTGTTCCAGCTGGGGTTGGCTAAGTTTCTGCTGCTTAGCTGACTGTGACTGAGTCAGAGCAGATCGGTAAAACAGACCTGTCTGAGGGTCTAAAGTGTCCATCTCTTCAACCTCGCCCTCCTCAGTTCCAATTTCCTCGCTGTGTTTGGTAAAAGCAGTATGACTGCTTAATGCCTAAGTTAAAAAAGGCAAAAAGTAAGAATGAAATAAGAAAAATTCCTATATTGCTACATTTCCCTCAAACTAGAAAAGACTTGGTTATGAGATTCATTCAAAATTTTTCAGAAGGAGGAGCCTAAAAAGACCAAGAAACCTCAAGAGGCTTTAGGTTGAGACCCTTGTAACTTCAACTCTCAAACATTAAGTACTGCAAAAACGAGTCTATTCCCTTCTATAGATAAAGTATTGGAAGGCCCAAAATTTGTAGATAAGCAGAATAAGGTTGCTCTGAAAGCACAGCCCAACACAGAAAAGAAAGTGAAAGGCTCCTTGGCACAGGAAACAGCTCTCTCTAGCCTGGTCATCAGAGGTGTTAACCCATCTAATGAAAGAATGCAGCAACTGAGTGAGGCATCCAGAGAAAAGCCAAGGTTCAGAGAAGCCCACTTTGGCCATATGTATGTCCAGCACTGTCTGGAAGGTAAGAGATGTTATATGAGGAATATGCCCATCCCATCCCAGTCCCCACAGAGGCTCTTTCTGCTGGGGGTGGAGATGGTTTCTCAGGCTTCACCAAAGTCTGTGTGAAAAACTCTCTGGACAAGCTTTCCTGGCCCCTTTGCTCAGATTTCAGGCCTATCAGGTAACAGTTTCCCAGAGACTTGGATCCCAGGAGGGTAGGAGACTAGAGAGGCTATAAGAGCATCCCTAACAGCCGAAAGCGAGGTGGCCTTATGTCAGTTATAACAGTGTTGGGAGGAGGCATCAATCTTGAGTGACATGACACAGTTAGGGCCAGCCTATCTAACCTCTCTAGATATCTTAAGAAAGGTCAGTGTCAGAACCTGTGCCAGATAAAGGCTAAACTCCACGCTGAGACCTGCTACCCAGAAAAACCTCTAGCCTCAGGGGCATGGGGAGATCCACTTCATCCTCATCCTCTTTACTACACCCACCACTCTAAACTTTAAAACTTTGAGATTCAATTGAAACCCTCCCCTATATCATAATGACTTTATACATATGGTTGGTTTTTTGCTTGTTTGTTTGTTTTTAGGAGGTACCAGGGATTGAACCCAGGACCTCGTACATGGGAAGCAGGCGTTTAAGCACTGAGCTACATCCGCTCCCCAATGAGAGTTGGTTTTTTCATTTGTTCATTTGTTTTCGTTTTTAAGAGGTATCAGAGATTAAACCCAGAACCTTGTACATGGGAAGCAGGCACTCAACCGCTTGAGCTACATCCGCTTCCCCATATGGATTTTTAATTTAACATGTCTTCATTGCCTTTCAGGTAGTTTGCCAATAAATAGGGTCAACTGCTACCAGTTGAATGATGGTGATTTACTGACTACTAGTGATAAGTCATGCTTAAACTGATATCCATGACTAACTAAGACTTATATAACAACAGAGGCAGTATGCTTTGGAATTGGAATTTAAAACCAGATCTGGATTTAAATCCTGGCTGTTTCACCTAAGGCAAGTTACTTAACCACTGTGGGCATGTACTTATTCATTTGTTTAAAAAGAAAAAAAGAAAAAAAAAAAAAGCTACTATTATACCAATCTTGCAGGATCACAGTGAGTGAGAATTTAAAAGTTAATTGTTTATAAAGCCCAAAGCACAGTGACATAGAATAAACAAATCAATCACTTATTCACCTCAGTGATGACCTTTTCCATAATATCAACCTCTTATTCACCTCAGTGACAACTTCTTCCATAACAATAAAAACAGTAACCAATTCTGATGTTATTTGATTCATCTAAATAACACCATCCTTTTAAAATGCTAAGAGTTCACGGAAGATCCAAGAACACTGTTTCTTAATTATTTTTAGATGTTTAAGACCCTCAGTTCATTTCTTTTACTGGCTCCTCAAGGATGAAAGAAGTACCTAAACACTATGTTTCAGATATTTCTCCTCTTAAAATAGGAGATGAAACTGAATCTTATTTCAGGAATGGGGCAGTTATAGAAGGTAGGAAGAAAAAGAAGAGATACAACCTGCTGCATAATGTGGGTGATTGCGCTGGTGGAAGACGCTGGTATGGACTTCACCACCACCGAAGTCTGTGTTGCAGTCTGTGACTGAGCCACATGCTGGAGCAGGGTCCGCTGGGGCTGGGAGGGCTGTTGGGGCTGGGAGCGATGGCTAACTGAAAATAGAGGAGGTGATGATATTTTTCCAGAAATCACCACAGCAACTGTAACTAAAATTCATTTTAAACAAATGTCTGTGAGTTTACACCACCAAGTGAAAGTATGGTATTATGAAATAAGAAGCAGAAGACCAGAGTCTGCCCATCTATGAGCTGTGTGACTCTAAGAAAATCACTTATCCTCTCTGAAACTGTCTCTTCATCTGTAAAATGGGAATAACAGAGCTATTGTAAGGCTGAGATGAGAAATTTATGTGGAAGCACTGTGAAAACCAATCTCAAAGATGGAAAAACCCTTCAGGTTACATTCTCCTGGTAGTGTACTCTTTCTCCAGTGACTTTTATCACCATAAGGATAACAAAGCAATAATCTGTTTCTGTAATCAAATCCCAGACTAATATCTTTAAGGACAGTAAGACAATACAAGTTCCTTAAACTCTCGATCCTCGTTCCAAATGGAATACAAAATAAGAAACATTCAGTTCTTTGTATGAAGTGATACTGTCTCACAGCCTTATAGTTCCTAAAGATGTAAGAGGTCAAGGTGATACTTCAGAAAGAGAACAGGACCAAGAGTCAGACCTGAATTCTGTCCCACTTTGTGTAGCAACCAATCATGTGAATTTGAAGAGGTCACTTAACCTCTATTAACTTCTTAAATTAGAGGTTTCATTTTGTTTGATTTTTTTTTTTTATGGAATAAAAAAATTCACTTTCTACCTAGAAGAAGACTAAATGAAATAAGGGAATAAAATATGCTTTTTAATCTGTAAAATACTAAACAAGTATAAGGTTAATAAAAGAATAGAGTGAAAAATTTGATTTTTACCCACAATAAAAAAATAAATAAATAAAATAAAAGAATAGAAAACTCATTGTTCTTTCATATTCCCCAAATTAGCTCATCAGACACAAATGGGTGAAGATGATCTGTAGGAAACTTTACTTCTTACTGCTGTGCAAAGGTCCCATGGAGTAATTAAAAGTATATATGCACATGATGCCAATCTAACATCTTTTACCAGACTCAATTTCAACTTTTTAAATAGTAAAAACATACACCACTTCTTATTCTACAGAGTTTTTAAAAAGCTTATGGTTACTGGGAAAGTAACCTTTGAATCACGAACAAAAAAAGTAGAACAAATCTGTAAATTAGCTAAGGAATTTGAGACTATCAAAATTCTCTCAATAACACACATTCCTAATGCTCGGGTACCTTGATCTACAATTTCAAATTGAACTGGTTTCATCTTAGAATGATCATAGTGGGGTGTCTAAGAATAAGATGACCACTACAGAAATCACTGTAAAGATGCCATTTATGTATTAAAAGGACACAATTTTAAAACTATGCAGTGAAATATTAAACAAACTTTTTTATGACACATCGTATCCATATTCACAAGTGCAGTTTTCTATTGTTGCTGTACATATGTCTACATGTGATATATAAGATTAGACGGAGGAAGCATCATCAGTTTATATCATAACATACTGGAATACCTTACTGTATTTCATGGTATGCTTTATATGTACATTTTTAATTACATGAGTTAATAAAATCTTTAGGGTCATATGTGCCTAACTGATCTGAAAAAAGGGAATCAGGGTTTATACTGAAAGAACACCTACTAAAATAATTTACAATATAACTTCATAGGGGGAAAAAGCAAAACATACTCATATTAAAAATAAATAAGCAAATTAATGAAATTTATTTTTGATGGACACATCATTAGAAATATGCATCTGAAAAATATACAAGAGATTTCTGATGAAATTAGCCAATTAAATGAAATACTTCTGCTGCCCATACTAATTTTCAAAAGTCCATTAATTTTTTTCATTAAGAAATGAAATGGATTTAATAGAAAACCATTTAAAAATAACCCTCATTCAAGATACTATAAATCTCTTCAAAGTAATTCCCCAGAGTTCCAGGAAATTTAGAGAAAACCAACACCCACAGCAGGATGATACAAGGGGCCAGGGTCAGGAAGTTGGCTTTGAAGTCAAAAAAAGCTCATGTGGCCAAGTATGATGGGAGGAGATTATGGAAGGAGGTTACATAGTGAACATTTGGAAAACAAATGAAGTGACCTTAACTGGGCAATATGCACACCACAAAAACAATCACTGATTTCTTTAAACAATCTATGTTAGATTTCTCATTTTTGAGAAAGAATCCCACTATTTTGCAAAATGAAAACCTCTCTCCCTTTCACTGAGCAGAGCTTACCTTTCCTCTACCAGATCAGAGTAGAGCGCATCCATTTAAGTGGTTCCTCCTAAAACAATGTTTTTTTTTTTTTTTTTTTTTTTTTTACCTTCAATTATGCTAGAAATGGATGCACACCACTTACCTAGAAGGGGAAAAGCAACCTCTGTCCCCTCATCAGTGCGTTCTGAAAAGGATAAGTAAGGGAAGAAATCATGGGTCTTTTCATCTATTTACCATCTGATAATCTAGTATACCCCCAGAGGTTAATACTAATTTCCCCAACATTCTGGCCTCTGCTTTAATTTGCTTTCTGAGAAATATCTCTAAAGAATTTAAACTGGATTTTCCCTTTTGGCAATTTTAACCCATTAGTCTTAATAATATCTCCTGAAATGATGCTCAAGAATTCCTCTTCCTCTTCAGCATTTACATCCTTAAAACATCTGCAACTTTACGTTCTCCTTTAATCTCTTCTTAAGAAAACGTAAGACAGGAATTCTTCACCATTGCCTCATAAGTCATCTCTTCTAACTCTTTAATTATTCACATTACTATTATTCTCTGAACCTTTCAAAGCTCAAGGTAACAAAGTGTCCAAAACAGAAAGCAGAATTCCAGGTGTGGTCTCACCAGAACATGAGAGAAAGAATCTATTATCCTTCCTGTTCTACTTCTCCATGTATGTCATCCAAAAATCTCATTAGCGTTTTTTCTGCCAGATCACATTTTAAGCAAATGCCTAATTTGCTTTCCAACAGAACTCCTAAGTGTTTACAGGGATTTAAGGTTTTCCACGTTTTTTTTTTCACACGAAAAAAAGGTTTGGATTTTATAACTTCTTTCTCCCTTATCCACCTCCCCTCAAACAAAAAATTCCAGATGCATAAAAATAATTATTCTTAGATAAAAGACATTTTATCCTCTCTCTACAACTGTTGCCCTATATTCAAAGATGTTATTCATAGCCAATTTGAAGTTTTATATTACTTGCAAACTTTGTAGAATCCTATCAATTTTTCTTTCTAGTCATTAAAGACAGAGTAAAACCCCAAAAACAATATGAATTTGCTCTAAGAGCAAACTGGAAAAAAGGCTGGAAATATAATGAATATATATATGTGTGTGTATATACTTTTCCTTATTCTCCCCCGCCAAAACCATCCCATGAAATCCAGAAAGGTAGCTCTCCTTACGTAATACTACTTTTCAATAAGACACCTACCAGTAGTGATGTATTCAGCAACTAGTTCTGACTCTACCACAGCAATGGATGGACTCTCAGGAGAATGTCTCTTTTCCTGGGTCATCTGAATAGGCACTGCCATTTGACTCAAGTCAATAGTGGGTTGTCTTGGTTTAGATTCCAATTTTTCTTTTACTGCATAAAAAAAGTCAGAGGAAAAGTTAACTTTTATTATAAACAATACCAAAACCAGAGTTGTCCATGGTTATAATGAACCAGTCCTCTGGGGTATACACTGGCAGTGACTATGGAGGCATTGAGTTGAAAAGAAGCAGAACCATACCTAGCAGCCTAACAAAAAGGTGCCTTGAACAAAACAAAACAAAAAATCTGAGACTCATACACAAGCAGACTAAAATCCCCCCATCAATCACTAGGCCAAACAACTGAATCTGTTGTTTCCCTTGTACACACTCCCTTAGGACATTTCCTTTAACCTTCTTTAAGGTCGTCCCTGGTATTCTTGAGTTCACCAATCTAAAAACAAATGAATAAGCAGTACACAGTATGATTTTCTCTAGGGCACATCTATCCAGAATAGCACAATCCAGTGTCTAGTTTAATTTGGTCTATTAAAAATTCAAGATAATCTCCAAAGAAATGTTACAATGTCTTCACGGGCTCTCAAAGAATAAACATTTTCCGTGTTAGGAAAAAATGTCCTCTCTCTTCCTGCAAAAATACCTGAAGGAGCAGTCTGGAAATCAAGAATGATTCGGTAGATATACTTACTATCCATGTTATTATCTCTTTTTCTACAAAATCTACTCATTCAGTTTCCACCCTCTAACTTTTAAAGTTGTGCAAAGACGACACTGACTATAAGGTATTAATGGAAATGACTGTGTCAAAGACAGGGAGCTGAGGAAATGCCTAAGGCCAAAAACAACACCAATAGAAAAATTAACTAAAGACTTAAGTTAAACGCTAGCACTATTCTTTGAAAAGTGTAAAGTAGATGTTACAATAAACAGTAACTAGTAATTAAGTCCACTGAATGATCATTCAGATTATTCCCACCCAGTATGTAATATGACTAAGTCAAAATAATCATTTAAACAAAGCAAGCAAACAAAACCAACAAATACAAGTCACTCCACAAGTAGAGAGGACATTGAGGCAGGAGTCAAAAAAACATGGCGTCTCACTCTGCCTCTAACCATGTAGGTACTCTTTCTGGATCTCAGTTTACTTATCCATAAATGCAAGGGTTGGATGAGATAATTGCTAACGTCTCTTAAATACTCTGACAACCTTTGACCTATTAAGACAGAAAAGCCCGAATAATCAGCACAGGTTTGTCCAGGAGTCTATCAAAGATATTTAGTAATAGAAATACTGATATCTTGTTATATGAGGATCGCTTGCATGGATGCTCAAGCAGCTAACCCATATGAAGGAATAAATCTGAAAATAAAATTAAAACAATTTAGAATGCAAGCAAGAGGCCATTAATGGTGTTTTATGACCACAAAATTCCTCCACCAACATCAACAAGGATGGTTAGGGCCCTTTCACTCTGCCTCTTGCTATTGTTGATTAGAACTGGCAGCTGTACTGCATCTATCCTGATGCTTAGAAGTAATAGACCTACTCCTTTCTGGTGGCAAGAGGCAATAGGATTGGGTAAGCAGAAGACAGAGAGGTAGGAGCTCTGCCATTTTTTTTCTCCTTTTTATTTTCTTCCTGCCCTTTAGTACTCCTGTGCACATCTTAATCAACTTACAAGTAAACAGACTGTAGCAATGATTGTAGACAAGTCCAGAGGGGGGAAATGTGCTCAAGAAATAACAGAAAATATAACAGTGGTAGTATTTTAGCACAACCCATCTCTAGAGAAAACATGCTTCATTCAGTTGAGCATGTGAATCCATACCTGTTGTCTGTTGGAGTTCTAACAGAGCTTTGATTGTTGAAGTAGCTGATTGTGATTCACTGGATACATCCTGATAAATTATGGTGGGGCTAGTCTCCATTGCAATCTCATGTTCTGACCAATCCTGACGCCGGGAAGCAATTACATGAACTACAGGCTGGGAATCTGTTTTATATTAGTTAAAAAAAAACAAACCCTATAAACAAAGTTTCTCTTAAAAAAAAAAAAAAAAAAAAAAAAAAAGCACATTTTGTTTTTTGTTTTATCTTTGTATTTATTGTAAACTTCATGCGTTATCTCCCCAATAAGACTGTAAGCCCCCAGAGGACATAATGTCTTTCACTTCTGTATTCACTTACTATTTCATCCATTAATTCAACAAGCTAGGCACCTATGTGCCAGAATCTATATTTGGCACTGAGGAGATAAAAGAGCTCACAGAAAAATGAGAGGATGCTCAAGAAGCACACAATCTGATTGGGGAGACAGACATGTGAAAAGACAAATTACAATTCAATGTGATAATTGCTATAATAAATAGGTGTGTATTTGGGTAGGTGGGTGCATGTTTGTGTACAGTAAGAATAAAATGCTGTAGAAGTTTTATTTGCCCCAATGCACCTGAAAACATGTTCTATATTATAGCATGAGCACTCAGACAACACTTATTGGCCAGCTAAATTACTGAAAGGAAATCCTGTCCACCGACAGCAGGAAAGGATAGATGACCTAGAAGCATCATGATATAATAAGATAAGGATAACATTTGGAGGTAAAAGTCTTGGGCTACAGACCAGCTCTATTAATTTCTAGCAAGGTGATTCTTTGGGTCTTAGTTTCATCATTTCTAAAAGAGAAATAATAAAATTATCTTTCTACCTCATAGAAATTCTGAAGATAAAATGAAATGATATATGTAAAAAAGTTTTATAAACTATGAAGACTAGAATTGTTGTTGTGTGGTTTGAAGATTCTCAATTCTAAGACCCTTAACAGTTTCAAAATAAACTGCAGCCCTAATTCAAGGCTTATCATATTCACGCTATACAGGAATGCATGTAAATACTAAATGGGCATCAAATCAAGCAACATATTATTTTATTGTGTTTCCCATCTCTAAAATAAGGTTAGACCAGACTATTGTTATGTTCCTAAACTCCTTTGTCCAAGACACCATATAGGAAATTATGGAGGATATAAAGGCATAGCCCTTATTCCTAAATTTAGATTATAATGAAGGAGACATAAAATATATTCACATGACTTTGTATTTTGGGGTAAATATCAAATGATTGGGGCAAATAAGACAAATAGATAAGTAAGACTGCTTTGAATTGGAATAGTCAGTGAAAGTATAACAGAAGAATGAAAAGAATTCAGGTAGCCCAAAAACCAAGAATAAAAATAACAGAAGTTCAACCCTCTATGAACATTGTATTTTTGAAAGTCACAAAGCTGTCCAGAAAGATGTGGCAAGAAGGCTCTTCAAACAAAATCAAAGGAAACAAAATCAATATACAATAATCTGAAAATTTAATTATCATTAACAAACTGTATTTGCCCCCAAAACACTAGGCAGAATATATGCCACCCCAAGGATTTACAATTAAGTGTAAAAAAAATGCAGGAGACTGAAGGATACTATCCTATAATATTAAATGCCATGTAAAGCATATAAAAGTTTTTCTTTACTTATTCTAGGGAGATATATAGAATTTAAACTTAAGAGAACTGATTACATTATGGAATGATTCCTTTTATACAACCTAAGTTCTCAAGCTTATGAAATTCTCATGATGATAAAAGTATGTCTTAGTCAGGTAAGAGGAACTATAGGCAAAGAAACATTTTGCAACCCAGTTCTATGAGACACACAGAACACCCAGAAGACAGGGACGGTATCTGTAGTGAGATAAAGTAGAAAGAGATTGTAAAAGGAAGACAAATTTCCACATGGGAGCACTTAGTAGACACCATCACTTCAACTAACATCATCTTGTAGGGATGGAGAGATTGTTCACTCTCTTTCTGCCCATTTTCAGTAAGAGCAGCTGATCATCACAAAGTATAACATCCAACAGCTATGACAAAGAATGAGAGCAAGAATCCGGATGTGAAAACCATTCTTCAAATGATTCTCCCTCCTACTCTTGGCTTATACCCAGATAAATCTACTGCCTATGAAGTCTGACATTGGGGTCAATGAGTAGAAGCCTGGGTCACCAGGAGCTTGATTTCATACCATCTAATTATGCAGTATGCATCCATCTAGACTTCTTTGCCTACAGGTCATTTAACAAATATTTATTGGACACCTTTTACATGTTAGGGATTAAAGATACATACTTCAGTATTATAGCCAAAGGCAGACTCAGGCATCTCTGTATGGAAGAATATCTCCTATGTCTTTACTACAAAAGGCCTATATCACACTTTCATAGAAACTTAAGACTTCTCAGCTAGACGGGATCTTAAAGTGAATTTAGCACTATCATTAATCCTATACTAAAATCTTCACAACAGTATCCCCAACCAGTCTGAGAACTCCAGCAAAAAAGAATTCCCTACTTTCTAAGACAGTTCCCTTCAATCTCTGCACAACTCTAACAATTAGAAATTTAAAAAATATTGAGTGGAAACAGGTCTTCCTGTGACTTCTATACAACGGTGTTAGTTTCCATCCATGTAACCACAAAGACCAATTCTTTTCCCTTCTCCACACAAAAGTCCTAAAGATGACTAAAGACTGCTCCGCAAACCCTCCAATTCAACCCACCCCATCTCCTCTTTGCCAGAATAATTAGTCTGTCTTCACCAATCATTCCTCATACAAAATGATTACCAGTTGCCTTAACCACCTAACCCATCTCTTCTAAACTCATCCCAAGATGTCTATAATCCTTCTATGATGTAAAATGTACCTTCCCTCTGAAGCACTGTCTTAAAGCCCAAGGCCTTCATAGTATTTAATTGCCTAGACAGCATCGCCCAAAATGTTCCATAGAACATTAGTTCCTCAAGATGGTCTGCAAAAGAAGGGTTCCATGGTAAAAAACGTTTGGGGAACATTGTATGTTATATATTCTACTATTCATCTTTCACCATACATATTTGCACATAATGGCTCTGCAAAGTCCTGCAATAAGTATGTTCTGTTTAACAAAGGCTTATTCCCTACCCTCACCTGACCTACCAAGAAAATGGAGCTTCAGGAAATATCATCCTAGAAACCAAGCTGTGGACCACTCAAAGCAATATCTTTACAGGGTGCATTTTTGTATTTGCCTGATGCCTTGGTCCATTTTAAATCTCTATCATTGGTTTTGTCTCTTTGCTCTCTTCTATTTTACTTAACATAATCTTGTATTCTATTTACTTTTAAAAACCTCTGGAAATAAGATAGAATATAAGTAAAGAAACCTTTAATACACATACACACACACATATTTATCTATATAGCTTGTATCTAAACTAGGTTAGAACACTGAGATACAGAGAGCAAGGTGGTCTTACACTAAAGGTATATGGAAAGCAATGAGGCTAGCCCATACCCAAGTGAAAAAGGGAAAAAAGAAGACCCATTTAGGAAGAAAAGCACAGAAGCTATGGGAGGCATATAGTCCAATCTTCAGTAAGCGACCTATGCAAGTATGGCCTTGATTCATCAGGCTTGGTCACTGAGCTACCTATTAATGGCTAAGCAATAGTCCAGGTGTAAACCAATTGAAAGGCCTATCACAAGATTAGAGGAACCCTAGAAAAGAAACAACATTTTGGCCTCAGGTAACAAAAATAACTTTTGTAAGACTGAGGTGTAACCCTATGCCACAGTTATTATGATTGCTGTTCCGCAGTTCATTCAGTGAAACTTTTACTGAGTACCTACTCAGTGCTAGGTAGCCTCGGCTAAATATTGGATATATAGAGATTAATGTGATCCTTGACCTTGAGGAGCTAGTAGCCTAGTGAAGAAAAAACAATTATAATAAACAAACAAAAAAGCACAAAATAAAATGTTCCATGTCAAAATAGCTAGTACTACAAAGCAATACTGAGAGCATAGTGTAGAAGGAGTGATAAACTCTCCCAGGGGGGATTAAGGAAAGTCTCACAAGAAGGCAATGATGAAGCCCTCTATTTTAGCTGTAAGGAGACAATTTAAGAATAAGGTTTAAGGCATAAACTAATCCTCCTTGAGCGTGGGGTATAATGGGGGAGAAATTTAGGAACCACAAGTGGAATCAAGGAATTTCTTTAGCATAAATAATATCCTTATAGTCCAGGATGTGTGTAGGGGAAGTGTCCTGAAAAAGGATCTGAAGTCAGGAAAAGGTTGATTCTTCCTTGCAGTTGAATGCTAAACTAATAAATGTAGAAAGAATGATGAACTTCAGAAAATCATCAACAGCTGTTAAAACTAATGGATAAATGTTTGATGAGAAACATGGTATTTACACTGTCTCAAAGTATCTCCCCAGAAATTAATCTCAAAGGGAAATATGGTAATTTCATAGCTGAGAAAGCTGGAGGATACCACCTTAACCAAGAGATCAAATTTAATATAATAAAAATTGGGACAAACTGACATCATGTGCCTCCTGATATGATAAAACTAAGGAGGACACATCACATGTGTGAAAATTCTGCTGAATCTAATCATGAGGAAATATCAGACAAAACCAAACTGAAGGGATATTTTGCAAATTAAATGCATATAATCTTCAAAAATGTCAAGGTCAAGAAACACAAAAGAGGGGGACGGATGTGGCTCAAATGGTTGGACATCTGTCTCCCATATGGAGGGACCTGGGTTAGATCCCCGGGACCTCCCGGTAAAAAAAAAAAAAAAAAAGAAACACAAAAGAAGGCTGATAGACTATTCCAGGTTAAAGGAGATTAAAGAGCCATAACAGTTAAATGCAGCTAAAAGCAATGCATGATCCTGAATTGGATTGTGGATAGGCAGGGAGTTATAAAGAATACTACTGGATAATTGACGATATCTGAATATGGACTGTAGAAGAGATAACAGTATTCCAACAACGCTAAATTCCTGATTTTGATCATTGTACCTTGGTTATCAGGTGAATAACCCTTAGAAAATAGAGACCTATCGATTTAAGTATTTAGAGGGATAAAAGAACATATTTGCAACTTGCTCTTAAATGGTTAAGAAATTTAAAAATTATACACACACACAGACAAGTGGGTGCAGAGAGAGAATCTGTTAAAGCAAATATGGCAACGTATAAATAAGTGGTGACTCCATGTAAACGGTATAGACAGATGTAATTTTTACTATTTTTGTAATTTTTCTGTAAGTTTGAAATTATATCAAAAGAAAAAATTACTAAAAAAGGAAAAAAAGGTTACAAACTCCAAATAACTTTAAAAGAAAAATGAACTAGAAAAATGCTAGTGTCTACATTCTCAGTAAACTCATATACTTTAAAAATCAGCATGATCTTAAACTGATCAAAACATTAACCTCTTTCTCTTTAAATCATAGCATGTATATTCCCTGCCCCCGCCTTTGTACTAAGGAGCTATACAAGGACATAAGGGGATGACAAATTCAGATTATGAAATCTAGCTTTATAGTCATATTAGATATGCCTGTTCTGAATTATGAAAATTTTCTGTATTGCAGAATGTTTAAAAAAAAAACAACGCAATGAAAGACACAGAACAAATAAAAAATAGATGTAAATAATAGACAGATGAGCAGAAAACTTAACACTTACTCATTTCTAAAAATAGCCAAAATTTTGTCCCATTCTTAGTATGAAAACTAAAGACTCACTAATGATAATGGCACGATCGGTAAGTACTGATTGGCTTACAGATACCTTAGGAAAAGACTAGCAATTTCAAAGGATAACCTGAGATTATGTATATATAGATATCTACTGTTCATGCCCCTCTATAGCACCAACTCATAAACTAAACATTTTACCTGACCTCTATGAAAAAATTTCTCAAGGGCAAAAAAGGCTAGTATTATTAAAGGAAATGCAGACTTAAAAATAAGAGGAAAAAGCAGCTGATCTGTTGAACTAAGAATGAGACCTATAAATATCAGCAAATCAGTAAATTCAAAAGAAATGATTGGAGAATAAGCATCATGCCACTTTAACTAGAACATAAACTGATTTAAAATCAATATAGAATGATAAAGTGAACCTTATCAAACTATATTCAGAAAATATTACTATCACTGTTAATATACTTGATGAGTTTTCAAGGACCATTTCAAACGCTACCTCCATAATGAAGCTCTTTCTCATCATCTCACTGGAGTGTGAACTTCAGCCTTCTACCTTATATGGGAGTTATATGTGAACTTTTTTTATCCCCTATTCTAGATTTTAAGTTCCTAGAGGGTAAGAATTATATTTTACTCAATCTCTGTAGGTCTATAGGGTCCTGCACAATGCTTAGTACATAGTATAAAGTAAGAAATAGTTGTCAAATTGAATTAATGGAATAATCAGCAATTTGAACCATGTAAGACTAATCTGGGAAGATTCCACTGAAAAGTTAAATAAAAAAGTATTTACACAACACAAAAAAATCTGTATTAGAAAAGTGAAGGTGCTAAGAAAGCAGTCCAGAGAATATAATGGGAAGGTAGGGAGAGGAAATGGATTGAGTGAGGAATGAACAACTCATAAGCATAGGCATAAATATACCACCCGACAATAAGGTCAGTTAAGATAACTGGTAGATATGAGTACTAGATTTGTAGAAGGTCTCAAAGCCTATGATCATGAGTTTATGTCAAGAGACTTTCCAGAAGAATAAACATGATTAAAACAGCACTGAGAACAAAGAGCTTCCCTGCTGTGGAGTCTAGCTTTATAGCTCTTTCCTTATAATTAGGACGACCATAAAATTATCTAAACTGAGATACCTTTGAAAATGAAAGGGAGCACTATTAATAATTAAGCTGGGACAACAGGCATAAACTAGAACTGTCCCAAGCTAAGTGGAATGTATAGTCATCCTGCATATAGCCCACGTCTGGCTATCTTGATTCTTTCTCAAGGTTCAGCACCAAACATTTCAAAAGGCTATATTCACTTTATTGCATACTTCTTCCCCTACTTACCCAAACTAATCAGGAAGAATATGAAAATTACCATCTGGGAATCATGGCTCTATCCAGTTTAACAGTACCTACCTGACAAAATTACCACCTAAAGTTTACCAATTATTTGATGAAATATGCCATGCAGGAAAAAATGGTAAGCCTTACCGAAAACAAAACTTTAGTCCACTGATTAAATACCAAACAAAAGAAAACAAATCAGAAGAACTGACAAATCAAAGCATAAAAGTTTGTTTTGAAATCTCTAGATGCAACTTCTATTTTGGAACTAGGACACTATGTCAGTAGCAATCGTATAAATGAGAAGTAAATGAATCTTACCTTGGGAACTTTGGGAGGATTCCGTAGAAGAGGAACTATTATCTGTATAACTCTGTGGTTCTTCTTTTCCCTCCTGAATAGATGAATTACCAGCCTCTGCTACCCTGGATGCTTGCTGTAATGTTTCTGTTACCAGCTGCCTTGTTTGTTCACTAACAACTGTGGCTTGAAATGTCACTGGTTTGGGTTTAATAAGAACCTAGAAAAAAAAGCAGAAATATAGCCAGATGAAATTTTAAAGCACTATTTAAAATGCTAAACTTTGGATAATGAACTAATATTTTCCTGACATGGAAAACAGCATTCTGTACATTTATTATGCTCTGGACACAACACTGTTCACGAAAGACTAATTCAAAGTATGGACAAATTACATTTAAGCCACATACAACTGTTAAGTGGTACATGTCAGATTTCAACAGCCATGATTCTGACAAGAGCCTTAGCATGTTTTTTCTTGCCTGTAATGACTTCAGGAGTCATTTTACAACCCATAGGATGCATAATAGGATAATATCCACAAGCTAAGGATGGTAGAACAGAAAGACAAAAGGAGCCTAAATTCCCAATGGAACTTTTGAGCCACAGTATCAGCCCAGGACTGCCTCCCTCTGGACTTTTATTAATATATTATAAATAAAACCTTAATTTGTTTAAGCTATTCTTCAGATTTGTTTTTATTAGCAATCAAATGAAATTCCTAATTGACACACCTGCACCAAGTAAACTTGCTTGGGACCTAAGTCATCTTTGAAGGAAACCCCCCAGAGGAACGATGATTTAGACAACTGTTAGAAACAACATGGAATGTGTAGTGGATCAATTTCCTGGTAAAAGTCAAAACCACAGGCACTGGAACAAGTGAAATGAGAGACAATTTTCAAACAGGACCATTCCACTTCAAAATTTGGACTCCATGAATTGCCTTCAAGTGAGTCCATGGATTAAAAATGTTAAGGCATCACATTTTTATTTGCCCATATATAAAATTCTAAACCCTTATCTTCTATTGGTTGAAAAACGAGTAGCTCTCTAGCTCCTCCATAATTTAGGGTTCAAGTAAAGCAGATTTTATAAGTAAAGTGCCTTTAGAAGGTCATGTTAGCTTACAAAATATAAATACTTTTCTTTGAGAGATTTTGAATTAGTTCCATCCTCCCTCAACCATTTACTCCTCAAATAACAATATACACCATCAGCAAATTTTATTCCAAGGGGACTTTTTTTCCAATCTTTGCCCATGGCATGAAACAAATATTTAGATATCCAGAAAAGTGCTGAAGAAACAGGTCTTGAAAACAGATGAATAATTACACACATTCAGTCATAATTTTTAACAATCTGCTTTTTTTCTTAAGATTACTGATCTTTTCCTTCATATTTCTACCTGGGAATTTAGGAATTTAAAATATACAAGAGGGAAGCGGATGTGGCTCAATTGGTAGGGCTCCCGTTTACCATATGGGAGGCCCCGGGCAAGCCAGCCAGCGCTGCGTGGTGAGCTGATGCAGCAGGACGACTCAACAAAGGGAGACAAGCAGACACAGAAAAACAC
>JAQZBX010044804.1:0-21239 GCA_029593785.1 Cabassous unicinctus
TTTTTTTAAAAAAGTATATTCATTTGTTAATTTGATATTACCATCTGGAGGTATGGAAATATACACTGAACAAATAGGCACAAATAGCATCAGACACACCAACAGAAACATAAAACTCACTAACTTGACTCATAATTCTCTCTCTTTTGATATGTTTGTCTCCAAGTTTTCCATCATTCCGAATCTCTGATTTTTACAACTTTTAAGATCTCCTCTGGAATTAGTGTTGTCTGTAATATGCAGGCTCATTCTTGGAAACACACACACACGCACACACACATAAATTAGAGGAAAACTTATCTGGGTATTATTTGGTTAACAGGTTTCTTAGCAAGGAAGGTATGTTTAGGAAGGTATGCTTTAAATATTTTATTTTAATTCAGTAGTAAAGCTCCTCTGCCCTTGGGCCCCTTCATTCCAGGTTTCTGTGGGTTCCCCCTAGCCATTCTTAGGGTTTTTCCCAGGGGGTTCTAGTACCATTCCTTTTCCAGTGTCTGTCTTTTCAATATGCATATTGATTGGTTCTTAGTTAAAAAATTTTTCCATTCCCTGGAGTGTTGGAGTTTGGGCCCAGGCGTCTTACCTTTTTTTGGAAGTGTTGTTCTGATTGCTTTTGGTTTATTAGAGCTTTGAGTAGGGTCATTTGCCCTCTAAAGTACGGGTTTGTGTTTTTTTGTTTTTTTTTTGTTTTGTTTTTTAACTTGGTCCCTATTGTACCAGATTTCATAGACAATGCTAACTAAACTAGAGATAGGTAATTCTAGTCTCCCATCAGTTTTCTGTAGCTTTCTTCTTACATCTGGAGAACTTCAAGTAATGAAGGTTATATTTAAAAGTCTTATTTTCTGGGTTTTCCGAGTCTATATTAGTGTCTTCCCAATAGGCAGTATAAATTTTTTTCTAGGAAAGCCGAGGGACTTTCTTCTGTTTCTTGTATTAACGTCACTTATCCTTTGTAAGTTTATAGCTTCAGGCACCTTTTTCTGCTCTTTCTTAGCCTGGTCCTCAGCACAATCAGCATTCCATTTAAGATTCTTTACTGATGCTTCTAATTTCTCTCTAGCATACCCTGGGTTGTCATGACTTTTTCTGTTTCTTATCTGTTTTCTGCTCTGCTTTTTCATTCACTGTTTTCCCTTCATCTGTTGTTATCTGCAAAGCATCAATACCAATTACAGTTTGGAATAATTAAGCTTTTTATTTTCTCTGGGTCCTTTTTATAGTATGGGCCACCATTTTCCCATCTTTGTAAATCTGATGAGGGGAATGAGGTAATCATGTACACAAATTCTTCATCTATTCCTAAAGGCATTTCCCAAAGGAGTAGACATTTTTCTGGTTTAGCTACTGATCTTAGAGAGCTCTCTTGGTCGATACAGATTTCTTCCCTATAGAACCATACTCTGGCCATTTTCTTCCTGATTCTAAGTTATATTGAGGCCAGACTTTTTTTTATAGGAAAAAACTATTTCCTGCTTTTTCAAAGCCTTGTCACTGAAATTTTTTCAGTTCTTTTAATTTAATACATCCTAAACGGCTACATTTCAGAATGCTAGTAAAATTAGAATTTCCCCCTTTAAAGAATTTCAGTAACCAGTTAGGAATACCTGAGCAATATAAATGAAGTTAGACACCACTTTTAACAGTTTGGACAGGCATTGAATATTTACTATACCTAAGTAACACATACCATTTACTGAATAGACCCTTAACGCATGTATTCTGGATTACTTTTCAGGAGTACACTTACCAGACGACTTATGTTTCAGAAGTATATCCAAGAGACAGACTCAAAGTTCAGGAGTACACTTAGCAGAGATACTTAAGTTGTGGACTTGAACCCCAAACAGAATGGTATCTCCCCACGTGCGCCCCCCCCCCCAAAAAAAAAAAAAACACCCCAGGAAAGGGTGGAGAGGTTAGAGCAAGGGGAATCATTCTGGAAGGAGTTTAAGGGGACTCAAACCACTGAACTAACTTCATGATTTGCTTCTACCTTGGTGACCCATTCACACAGTCAGATGTCCGGACTGGGGGCTGGAATTGTTTCTCTCTTTGAAGCTTTAAAGCACCTTTAGGGTCTGGAGTGCCAGTGAGGTAGGATAAACCTACTTATTGAGCTTTTAGACCAAGAGGGTCTAGCGGCTGCAGAAAGCTTAATTACTGTGCTTACTTCTCTCACTGGGGCCCCAGAACCTTGTGCAGTCAGACTCCTTCAGGGACCCCTTTGTCTTTAGTGACTGTTTGGTTGCCAAATTGATTCTGAGCAAAAAGTAGGTTGTTTTCCCCATGTGTCTTTAAGCCTATTCCTGAGACAGTGGAGTTTCAAAGAGAAAATGAGTTTATTTAGTTGCGCAAGCAAAGGAAATCAGTCGCCTTAGATGGCTCCAAAACTGCCCCCCTGATCTGTAGAAATTCCAATATTTTACAACCCAGGGTGAGTCAAAAAGTTAAAATCATTATCAGAGATCAAGGTTCCGGGTTAGGGATAGAAAAGTACAGAGTAGAGGTCATTCACAAGGTTTTTCACGGAAACATTTAACAGAGGTGGATGGAGTGGTTACCATCCCAATAGTAAGCATGCACTATAAACAAGGGTAAGGTCAGTCTAGAATTACCATCACAAAGGTAAGCAAACACACCTGTGAGGTTAAGTCTAGAGTAACCATAAACAGGGATGAGACCCCTCTAGCTAGCTTCAAAGTAATTTCAGGTAGTAAACTTTTGCTATTTTATAATATAAAGACATCTATTTAATTTAGTAATCATAATTATTTGTTAATTCTTAACCCTCAGTTACAATCTCTCTCTGCTACTTTTTCTTGTTGCCACTACACACTATGCCTTCTTTTTTGTTTGTTTCTATTCACTCTTGCTTCTTTTGTCTTGAGGATTCTGCATATTGCCACCTGCTTTTCTTGTCTTGTCTTGTCTTGTCTTCCCTTTCCCTTTCCCTTTCTTCTTCTCTCCCTCTCTCCCTCTCTCCCTGTCTCCCTCCCTCCTCTAAAATAATTGTACTTTATATTTACAAAGTTGCCCATAATAAAATTTCAAAAAATATTCTGATATTTTTGACAAAGAATGGAAATTAACTTTGAATTTAGTAAACTAGAATATTTTTATATTTGAAGACAGAGGTGGTTTTTTTTTTTGTTGTTGTTGTTGTTAGTAGAACTAACCAGGACTTATTCTTCATGTGCATTTCCATTGAGTTTACAGAGTATCACATGTTGTTTTGATTACAGTTTATTGTTTAATTTTAGTCAACTCATTAATTTCAGTTCACTTCTAGTCTTTCAGCTCCAGATCTAAACTTGTACAATTTCTTTCCTTTTTTTCCCCTTTATAGAATAAATGCAGTCTTTTGACAGTAATTTTTAAGATGCTTTTATTTTTTCCACCTAGCGAGGTGTTTCATGTTTTTGCAGGGTTTATTTTTTATTTTTTTACAATTTATGAAACATTTTAAAGTATTTTAAATCATTAAATTTTCATAATTTTATTTAGAATTATATATCTTCATTTTAAGGGTGAGTAAACTGAGGTTCTGAAGATACTTGCTGAAATTCATATAGCAAGTTTATAACAGTTAGGATTGTGGTATAGGTTTTCTTTCTCTAAATTTAGAGTTCTCTGCCTTTGATTCTGTGGAATATGTAAAAAAGTAGAAAATATGGTTTTTTCCTTTTCAGAAGTTTTCTGGAGTTGAATAAAGTCCAGGTTCATAAAGTACTGATGAATCTTTATGAACCACAGCAATTTAAATCCACTTCCACCCTAGGTTCTACAAACATCAAGGTCTTTATTTGGGCAGTCCTGCCCTCCATAACTTAATGTAAAATGGTTTTAGTCGTTTAGTTTATAAACAGAAGTGCGCAGCTTGTTTTGAAGTGAAAATGAAGCCTGAAACTGTGACCAAGGGTTAAGAATTAACAAATGATTATGATTACTGAATCATTATATAGGTGATTTTTTTTTCTTATTTTTCCAGAATATCATAGAATAGCCAAAAATTAATACCTGGAATTACTGAAACTGGCTAGACTGACCTTTTAATTATTTCAAAACTAGGCTCACCATTGTGTATGCTTGCTATTGTGATGATTATTATAGACTGAACTTACTTTTGTTTTTGGTTATTTCAAAACTAGACTCACCCTTGTGTACGCTTACTATTGTGATGGTAACCACTTTACCTTTCCTGTTTGACTCCATAAGAAACCAGTGCCTCCCTTGTTTGAGGAAGGCAGATTTGAGGCCCCCATCTCCTGTCCTTCTGCCAGTGTTAATAAACCTGCTTTCTCCTGTGGCCATCTCTGTGTGGATTCCAGTTCATCTGCTCTGGGCAAGAACCCAGAGGGACCCCTGTGGAATTTCCTTCAATTATGTAATCTAAGGAGCCCTGGACTAGGAATTATGAGGCATGACTGCTATTCTTCATCACTAACTAGTGGCATTACAATGAACAAACTTTAATTTACTACTTTTTAAAATAAGAGTTTGTACTAGATCTATGAAGTGTCTTCTAGTTGTGATAGTTTCTGTTACTTTATATTTTTATTTTTTATGGTTATCTGAAAGGTCAAGATTGTTCATGTTAAAACAAATGCTGTTTTTATATTTATTATTATTAAATGTTAGCCTTCATTTTCTACACTCTTATAAAAAGCATCTCACTGTTGAGACAATTATATTGAATAACTAAAAAGGAAGAAAAGAAGAAGGGCAGAGAAAAGAAAAAAGAAATGTGTAAGGTACATTTTGGTATCTTTATTTCTAATATTTAATTTTTCTTTTATGACTCATTCTCAGTCTTAGGAAGGAAGATCGTCTTAAAAGTTTGTTGTCCTTCAACCTGTTTTGGAGTGTAAAGGCTCTTTGGAAGCTTATCTTTTAACCATTGTTAATCTTTTTACTTTGTATAGCCATTTCCATTTTAAACATTAGGGAAACCTTAATGTTCCTGTTTCATTTCTCTATTCTTTGAGCTCCCAATTCCTTTAAATGCATGTGATATAAGAAAGCAAGAAAAAACATAGCTAGGAAGAATGTTTTTGCCTTTAATCTAAAATCATTATAATTGTATCCCCAATTAGAAGAAAGTACTTTTATACTTAAATCTTTTTTCTCCTTATTTCATTCTCATCCCAGACAGTCTTCTTTACCCAAGCAGAAGCTTCTGGCCTCATCTATATACATGAATACATGAGTTGAATTTAATTATCACTGTCTTAGCTCATTTTAGTAATATTTTTGCTTATGAATTGCCTCAGAATTTTTCAGAAAATTTTTGAAGAGCTTATTATCCCTTATAGACATTTACATTTTAACTTTTGAATTATATAATAAAATTTGAGTTTAACTTTTAAGTATTGTAAGTTTTTAAACTTTTAATTATATTTTAAAATAGAATAGCTTTATGAGATATAGTTCACATTCTTATGTTTTATCTTTTTAATTTATTTATCTTTTTATCATTTGTTTCTATCTTTTTAAATCATTTAAGTTTTTAAAAAGCTCTTAAATTAAAAGTTCTTCAATTTTAACTTTTAAATTATATAAGTAAGAAAGTTTGAGAAAGCTTTGGAATAAAAGAGAGAGTAAATCACCCATAAAACCCTCTCTCATTTTTATATGTATATGTTTCATGTGTACATGGTTTTTATCATGTAATTTTCTAGGGTCCTTTTAAAATTTTCAGTTGATATGTCAAAAAATTTTATCTACATTGGTTTATCGAATACAGATATATTTCAGTGGTTTCATAATTATCCATTAAACAAGTAAATATAACAGAAAGGAAAGAAGAGGGAAGGTGGTAACAGCAGCTTAATTTGTGAACCTTCCCAAATACTATGAAAACATATAGAGCACCTAGGATAGCAACCCCCCAAAAATCCCATTGTAATAGAAGTGATGCTATGCTAATTTGGGGTCTAGCCTTGCTTTTGGAAAGCTAGTCTCCATGTAAGAAGCCTCACTACCTTGAAACTACCATGTTGAGATGACAGGTAGAGAAGCACTAAGGCACCAGACATGAGTCAGGCCTTTTTGTACCACCAAGATCCTGCCTAGTTATTAGTGGAATGCAGTAGAGTAAGTGACCCAGGTGACACCATTTGGAACATTTGAACCCTGTCTAAATTCTGACCCATAGAATTGTGAGAAATAACAAATTGTTGTTTTAAGACACCAAGTTTTGGGCTGGTTTGTTGTGCAGCAGCATATAATTTATACACCAGCCTGACTGATTTTCAAGTACAGAGCCTGCCATCAATGTACAAGAATGCAGAGAATATTGTTCTTATGAACCTTTCCTTAATAACCTAATAGAGGATGTACTTCGATGAGCAAAATGACAGGAGAAACATCAATGTTAAGATGAGTTTTGAGCATTAGAATTGAGATTAAAAGAGATGTAAAGGAGAGTATGTTATGAAATGGCTATATGATGAAATAGAATTCACCTGTAAAAAAATGTGGAGAAATGTGCAAAAAATATTTTTAAACTATTTTCAGGAATCATTTTTGGTTTAGTGTTGGTTTTGTTATTCAGATAACATTTTCTGTGTATTGTACAGTAAAGCAAATGAATAATTATGCGTTATTCCAATTCTGTTAACCCTATGTCCTTGAGGGCCAGAATTCTCAGTGTGGAAGAAATGATATAAAGATACAAGATAGGAGGTTAGATAAATAACTTGGGCTTGTAAATTTTAATTGGGAGCTTCAGTATGAGCTCATGAGATATTTTCATTTTATCTTAAGATAGTATATATATATGTGTGTGTGTGTGTATATATATATATATATAATGTGTATATGTATATGCATATTGTTAATCTCAGAATGTGTTGTGTATTATAGAATAAAGGAAATGAGTATTTATATAATATTTTATTCTGACATTTCTTAGCTATGTCTACTGAAAAGTCCCAGAATGAGCAAACCCCCTTTCCAGAATGTGGTCTTGAAATGTCATTTTATCCAAAAGAAACCAGGGCTTATTTGAGAAATCTTTGATTTCAGGTGTTAACGCTTGAAATGTATAAAATGATTCTGGAACATTTTTATACCAGATACTAAGGAAGCTATCAATGACTACTAGGATCATGATAAAAGTACTCAGGAGCTGACTTGAGGAGGTTCTAGGGTGAACAGCCATTTCAGTGTTAGCGCTGAAAGTTCCACATTCTGGGAAATTTCTCAGTCCTGGGCAAACCAGGACAGTTGATCCCCTTCAGAGGCTACTGGCTAAAAATGGGATAATTTGAGTATCAGTAAGGATAAGAGGCTGCAATGGATTGGCATACTCAATATGTTTAAATATATGAATTCATAATGATACCAAAAAAATCAAACAAATCACTAATTGGTCATTTTTGGTAGGTATTAGGAAACCAGTCCTTCATTTTGAAAACTGATAAACCAAGGGAAGGATTCAAATATTTATTCTGGCTTTCATGTATAAACTGTACCACTGGGTAAACAAATAGTAGATGTAGTAAAGTTACCTTTTTTATACATAATTTTAGACGCTAGCAAATAAATAAAGATGGAATAATAGAGTTGGAACATCACCATTTTACAATCATTTATGTCTTAGTGGATTTTGACATTATCATTGGTTGCTAACAGCACAGAAAGAGAGGAAGCATGTTGTGATTGGGAGGGGTATATGGTGGCCTTCTGTGCTGGCTGACATGGTTATTGCGTAGTGGTTCCAAGGTTGTTAACCTTATACTTCATTTAACTGTTTATTTATGTGTGTGGTTTTCTCTGTTTGTATTATATTTAACAGTAAGAGTCTAAAACAAAAAAAATAAGGGAAAGTAATTGATTAGAATGGAGGCAACTATATTGGGAAATGGTGAGAGTTGATGCTTTATAGGTTAACTAAGACTTGTTGAGGGAGGAATTTATTAAATGCAATTCTGAGAAGATTCAACATAATCTGTTAGTAGAGAGTCATTGAAGTTTATTAAAAAGGGAGCTGGGGTGCTGAAAATTGCGGTTCTAAGAAGATAAATCTTGCAGGATGGGTTTCAGGGAGAAGAGTCGAGAGACTAGAAAATTAACCAAGGAGACACTGTGATAAGGTGAAGGTGGTAATAATTTGGATTAGGGTAATGTTTATATATGAAATAATAACTTAAGTTATACAACAGAAGAATAGTCAGTAAGACATGTTGACAGATGAACTATGTTTGGTGAAAATAGAAGCATTACAAATAAACTGAAAGATATAAAGTTTGAGGGCATATTCCTTATTGGGTAGGTACTGGAGAGTTCTGGAAGAATAACTCTAGGTAATTGGGTATTTCTCTTCATGATGTGTTTAAAATCCATTTGAATGATTGCTAGATGTTCTGCATTCCAAATGGTTTATCTAAAAATGCCAATTCTGACAAACAAGAAACTGATAATATTGGTTGTTTCTTTTAAGTGCATAGTTGGGACAGACAGATGAGAGTGTGACTTTCAATGTTGTTCCCTTTTTATCTTTTGAAGTTTGAATCATGTACTTTTTTACCTAGTCAGAAAATAAAAGGCATTTATGTAAAAAATTAAGATGCCCCAATCCTCCCATTTCCAGGGGGAGATTCTTATTTGGTATCCTTTATTTATTTTAAGTACCTTGGACTATTGTTGCTCAGAAAAGCAGAAAGGTAAATATGTTTAACACTTGGTTGACTTTGACTTACATATATTTTTTAATATTCTATGTTTGGTGTATGCTTAGGGGTGTGTGTGTTTCATCCAGAAAACAATGTTTATGGCCGGAGGATCAGGGATCCTGTCTTCCCCATTGTGGCAGTTTGAGATTATTTTATGAAACCCAAAAAGAGAAAGATTATGTTTATAAAATAATCTATTCCTCTGGGTGTGGTACTCATTGATTGCATTAAATTTATTTGGGGGGGGTCTCAAGGTACCATAAGAGGTGATTTTTCACCCAAAGTCTGTTGCCACGAGTTGGCGCAAGATGGAGGGTAATGTCTGCGAGGGTTCAGCCTTCCTCTTAAGGCCCCATGGTCCCAACTTCTTCCTATTTCAGCTGTAGGCTGGCATAAGGTCTGTCTCTCTCCCCAGGGCTCATTTTTTTCTCCCGGACTCAGCTGCTCTGGTCTCTCCACAAGGTCAGCTGTAGACTATTAGGCTCATCTCATCCCGGGGCCATGTGTATGGAGCACTCTCTCTTCCTGTGTATCTGCTTCTGTGTTCCCCTTCTCTGTGTCGTTTTTCTGTCTGAGTGTCTGCTCACCAAGGGGGTGGGGACTCAACATCCTACTGATGTGGCCTAATCAAAGCCCCAATCTTAATTTAATCAAGTAAAAGTGAAACCTCTGAATCTAATACAATCTAATATGCCCAGAGAAACAGACCACTTTACAAACATAATCCAGTATCTATTTTTGGAATTCATAAATAGTATCAAACTGCCACCCTAACCATTTAGGATAAATTTGATTTTATTGTAAAAGGTAAATATGGTACTTCGTTGTGCTCCCTAGGAGATTTAATGCTTTTAAAGACCTGTGATTTTTTCAGGCTTCTGATTGCTGGGGGTGGGGTGGGGTGGGGTGGGGAGGCATGAATCTTTAGCATCTGAAAAGAATTAACATGTTCATATATGAATAGTAATAGAAATAAACCTTAATGGATTGATTATACTTATTTAACACTGATATTTGCGCAGGTTGCCTGTGATTTGCTTCGGAGAATAATACGCATCCTGTATCTCAGTAAGAGACTCCAAGGACAACTGCAAGGGGGAAGTAGAGAGATCACTAAAGCTGCTCAGAGTGTAAATGAACTTGGTAAGTTTTTTTTTTTTTTTTTTTGATTAAAAAGTTAGTAGAGTTTTAAAGATTTCAAGTCACTTGATTTGTTAACTTTTAAGTTACCACCATTAAAAAATATTATTGAACAAATTTATTTAAATAATTGGCTGTATTCAGCATTGTTACATTTTCAGAATTGATGTGTAAAATTAGTTGATTTCATAGAAATACTGTTTATTTTTTAAATGATCATATAGTAAAAATGGCCTTTCTTTGGTATACACTTACGTGTATTTTAACACATACATAGCATAGGTTGATGGAACCACCACATGATACAGAACATTTCCATTAACCCCAGAATTCCTTCATGCTATCTCTTTATAGTCATGTCTTCTCCTTACCCCAGCCTTGGCAGTGATTAATTGTTCTCCATCACTGTAGTTTTGTCTTTTTGAGACTGTCATGTAAATGGAATCATATAGTATGTAATCTTTTGAGGCTGGGTTCTTTTATTCAACATAATACTTTTGAGAGTCATCCAAGTTGTTGTGTGTACCAAGAGTTTGTTATTTGTACTGCTGAGTAGTATTCCTCTATATAGATTATACCACAGCTTGTTTATCCGTTCACTGGTTGAAAAATATTTGGGTTGTTTTCAATTGTTGGTGTTTATGAATTAGAGATACTATAAACATTCATGTACAGATTTTTGAGTGAACATAAGTTTCAGTTTCTAGAGGGCAAATATCCAGGCTTAACAATGCTTTTTTGGTGATAGATCTCATGTTGATATTATGCCTAGAAGATTTATTTAATTCATTTCTTCATTCATTCGTTATCTCAGAGATTTTGAGCAGACCCTTGTTATTCAATGGTTTGACATTAACTGTTTTGACTGTTAACAAGCTGCAAGGTCCATGATGAAGAAGTACATAATTTTTCAGGCAAAATTTTGAAGAAATGATGAGTATTTCTCATAGAATTACCCAGCACCTACCTTTTAATGAGGCTTTGTGGTTTTGTTTTTTAAACTTGTGAAGTGGATGTATTTAGTGGTATTTGTTCATTTGTTGGTTTAGGTCTTTGAATATATCCATCTCAATATCAAGAGTCTACTTATTATCAGACAGCATGCTTTGAACATAGTTTTGCCAAAAGAATATCAGAAAGATGTACATTACATGTTCTATCTTGATTTTCCTGTCTTTGGTATTTCAATTACATGGTCATGCTAAAATGCTTATTCTATATTGTTTATTTTTATTTTTATTTTTTTTGAGGTACCTTTGCCGGGGATTGAACCCCGGACCTCGCATGTGGGAAGCTGACACTGAACCACTGAGCCACATTGGCTCCCCTGAGTTGGTTTTTTCATTTGTTTGCTTGTTGTTTGTTTGTCTTTAGGAGGCAACTGGGACTGAACCCGGAACCTCCCATGTGGGAAGCAGGCGCTCAACTGCTTGAGCCACATCGGCTCCCCTCCATATTCTTGGTTAATGAAGGAAATGTTATACCCTTCTTAAATCCTGCTTAAACAACTTTCCATTGTATAATGCTCGGATATAGATCTTGATTAGACACAAGGTTAGGAATATATTTAGCCTGTGATTTAGTATGCTTGGAATATATTGCGTAAAATGTTAAATTTTAAGACGTGAATAATGCTTGAGTGTATTTTTGTAAAAGTAATAATTTGTCAATCACTAATGCATATGTACATGTACACTAACAATATTTCTGTGACTGAACCATCTTTAAAATTATCAATGTATCAGAATGGGTCCAGTTCATATTAGAAAGAATAAACTGATAAAGGATAGCAGTGCTTACATCACACACAGCCCCTTGAAATGAACTTAAACCAGCCTCTTAGATTTGAAAAGTCCTTAGCTTGAATTGGGTGACAAAAGAAATACATTGTCTTGTAAAAATTAAGTATATTCTGAGGTGATGAGGGGAATGTGAGTGACTGTGAACGAGTCCAGGGTTTTTTAAGGGTTTACGAAAATGTTCAGGAATTAGATAGTAATGATTGTTGCACAGCTGTGTGAATATACAGTCCTAAATGTAAAACCTATAACTCTAAACTTTCTGGAATGAAACATAGGAGAACATCTTTGGGACTTTGAATTCTTAGATATATTGTACTTGACACAATTCATAGAAAAAGAAAATTAACACATTGGACTTTATAAAAATTTAAAACTTCTGTTCTTCTAGTGATATTGTTAGTTGATTGAAAAGACAAGCCATAGAAGGAAAGAAAATATTTGCAAAGCTTATATATGATAAGGGACTTGTATACAGAACAAATAAAGAACTCTCAAAATGGATTAAAAGCTCAAACCATGCAATTAAAAAATAGGCAAAAGATTGAAGCAAACACTTCACTAAAGAAGATAATATGGATGGCAGATCTACACATGAAAAGATGCTCAGCATCATTAGGCATTAGAGAAAGTAAAGTTAAAAACATTCTAGTATTTTACTGACAAAGAATAAACGATTTTTAGTGCATATTTATTCATTGCAATTTTTCATGCAGGTTATTATGTAATGATTAGAAAATAAAATTGCACTGCATAGATTGCAGGATTAAATTGCATCACCTTTATTTATGAATTTTCTTCATGAAGAGTCTTGGGATTAGATGAAAATTTAGATGGGCCTTACTACAAAGTGGTAACATTTTTTTTGAGCATTAATAAGGTAATGTACTTAAATTTTTTTTTTTTTATTTTGACCAACTATCCTTTTCAATTGTTGTTAGTCCATCTAAGCAGTATCCTTACATGATTCATGGGTTTAATATTTTTCAGAAGTTTTTTAATATCTGGTTAAATTGTCATTTCGAACCAGAGGATGGCAATTTTGAAAAAATTAAATTAGTAAATGAAAATTTAACAGGATTGGAAATATTGAAAGTATTCTCATAATATCAATACATCTGGATCAAGTTGAGTAACAAGTTTGCTTATTCCATGCCCATGATGACCTGAAGCTGCAGTGGTGAAACCAGAAAGTGCTTGCTTTATTTCTACTATTAGCATTAGCACTTTCTGGTTTCCCCTTTGGACTAGTAATAGGGTAATGGCACTTGCCCTTTTCCTTTCTTTGCTTGGTGGACACCTTATCCCACCTACAATACAATCACTAGTGAGGAGTCTATTGTGTTCTTTGCTTTATTGTTATCAAATGGTAAAATTCTGTTCCGTACTATTGGATTAGAATATTCAAATGTAGAGGGAACAAGGAAAATATAAATTTGTGCTATTTAGAATTTAACTAGATGGTTCTGTTTTTTTTTCTTTTTTGATAGGTGTTTCATGATGAATGTAATTGCATTTTAAAAGCAGTTTTACTGAGATACAGTCACATACAATATAATACATCCACAGTGTACAATCCATGGCTTTTGTATAATCACAGAGTTCTGTCATCATCACCACAATCAATTTTAGAGCATTTTCATTTCTCCAAAAAGAAATACCACATTTCCCTTAGCATTCACCACCAAATCCCTCTATCCTTCCCCAGCCCTACATAACCACTAAACTAATTCAGTCTTTATAAATTTATTTACATTTACATTTTATATAAATGAAATCATACAATAATTAGTACTTTGTGTCTGGTTTCTTTCACGTACCATGATGTTTTCTAAAAATTATTATAATTATTTTTTTAATCGGAGAAGTTGTAGGTTTACAGAAAAGTCATATAAAAAATACAACGTTCCCATATACACCCATATTTTTGACACGTTGCATTAATGGAAGAATAATAAAATATTACTGTTAAGTATGGTCCGTAGTTTAGATTAGGTGTATTTTTCCCATATACCACCCTATTATTAACATCTTGTAATAATGTCATACATTTGTTATAATTCATGAAAGAACATCCTTATATTTGTACTGTTAGCCACAATCCATTGTCCGTACTAGGGTTCACTGTGTTATACAGTCCCATGTTTTGTCTTTTTACTTTTTCTAGTAACATGTCTGATCCCAAACTTCCCCTTTCAGCCACATATGCAAACATAATTCAGTGCTTTTAATTAAAATCATGGTAATGTGCTACTGCCACCACTGTCCATTTCTAAACATTTACCATCAACCTAAATAGAAATTCTGCACAAATTAAACTTCAGCTTCCCATTCTCCACTCCCATTCTATCTCCTGGTAACCTAGTTCTAGATTCTACATCTTTGAATTTGCTTATAATTAGTTCATATCAGTGAGATGATAACAATATTTGTCCTTTTGTGTCTGGCTTATTTCAACATAATGTCCTCAGGGTTCACTCATGTTGTCACTTGCATCAAGACTTCATTCCTTCTTACAGCTGAATAATATTACATCGTATATATATATACACCACATTTTGTTTATCCATTCATTGGTTGATGGACACTTGGGTTGTTTTCATCCTTTAGCAATTGTGAATGATGCCTCTATGGACATGGTTGTGCAAATGTCTGTTTGCATCCCTGTTTTCAGTTCTTCTAGGTATATACCTAGTAGTGAGATTGTCAGATCATGTGGCAATTCTATACTTAGTTTCCTGAGGAACCACCAAACCGTCTTCCACAATGGCTGTATCATTCTGCATTCTCAGAAACAGTGAATGTGTTCCTATTTTTCTACATCCTTTCCAACACTTGTTATTTTCTGTTTTTTTTTTAATAGTGGTCATTCTAGTAGGTGTGAAATGATATGTACTGTGGTTTTGATTTGCATGTCATGTTAAGTATCTTTTCATGTGCTTTTTAGCCATTTGTATGTCCTCTTTGCTTATTTTTCAAATGGGTTGTCTTTTTATTGTTGAGTGGTACGATCTCTTTATATATTCTAGATATTAAACCCCTATCAGATATGTAGTTTCCAAATATTCTCTCCCATTGAGGTGGCTGTCTTTTCACTTTTGTGACAAAGTTCTTTAAAGCACAGAAGTGTTTTATTTTGAGGAGGTCCTATTTATCTTTTTGTTGTTGTTATTGCTTGTACTTTGGATGCAAAGTCTAAGAAACCATTGCCTGCCACACTAATTCTTGGAACTAGTTTGCTGCTCTTTTACTAGTTCTTCCAGTTGTGCATTTAGGTCTTTGATATTAGCTCTTCTTTTTTAATGTAGGTGTATAATGTAGGGCTATAAACGTCCCTCTCAGCACTGTCTTTGCTACGTCCCATAAATTTTGATATGTTGGGTGCTCATTTTCATTTGTCCTGAAATATTTATGGAATTTTTTTGCAACTTCTTCTTTGACCCACTGACTCTTTAAAAAAAATTTAATTTTTTAAATTTATTTCTCCTCACCCCCTCATTGTTTACGCTCGCTGTGTCTGTTTGTTGTGTGCTCATCTTCCTTTTTTAGGAGGCACAGGGACCGAACCCAGGACATCCCATGTGGGAGGGAGGTGTCTAATTGTTTGAGCCACCTCCGCTTCCTGCTTTGTTGTGTCTTTCATTATGTTTTCCTCCTTGTGTCTCTTGTTGTGTCAGCTTGTTCTGTCAGCTTGCTGTGCCAACCTGTCACATCAACTTGCTATCTTACTCATCTTCTTTGGGAGGCATCGGAAACTGAACCGGGACCTCCCATATGGTAGGCAGGAGCTCAATCTCTTGAGCCACATCCACTTCCCCTACTGATTTTTGAAGAGTGTGTTGTTTAACTTCGATATGTTTTTTAATTTTTCACTTCTCTGCCTATTATTGATTTCCAGCTTCATTACATTATCTTCAGAGAAAATGCTTCCTGTAATTTCAGTTGTTTTAGGTTTATTGAGACTTGTTTTGTGACCTAACATGTGGTCTATCCAGGGGATTGATCCATGAGCACTTGAGAAGAATGTGTATCCTGTTTTGAGATGCACTGTCTGCATTTCGCTTTTAGGTCTAATTCATTTTTCATATTATTCAAGTTCTCTGTTTTTAATCTCTTCTATTGTGCCTTTCATCCCCACAATTTCTGTTTTGTTTCTTTTTATGCTTTCAACTTTTTCTTTATGGTCAACCAATATTATCTTAATATCCTTTATCTCTTTGACCATATTTTCTGTCATATCCTTGAATTGATTTAGGAGATATTTCAATCATCATTGATTAGTTGTTTCAAATTCTTGGTTCTCCTCTGAAATTTTAATTTGTTCTTTTGACTGGGCCATATCTTCCTGTTTCTTAGTATGGCTTGTAATTTTTTGCTGATGTCTATGTATCTGATTATCTTGGTGAGTTTACTCTGAATGTAATTTCTCTCTCTTGCCTAGGGTTTTATTTTTGATTGGCTTTGTGTTAAGACTCTTCTTTGATACTTGTTTCTACTTACATCTAGACCTTTAGACTTGCCTATCTTTAACTGATCAGATTTTTCTGCTTTTCTTCATCAGGTCTTGCCCTGGATTTGCAGTACAATTTTTAAGATTGCACCATTTGTACAACTGTTTCACTCCCAGGAAACAGTTCTTCTTCTTTGAGAATCTACATCTGTTCTGATTCGTTTTTTTTGTTTTGTTTTGTTTTGTTTTGTTTTCCTTTATTCTTTCGTCTGTTTTTCACATTATAGTGGTTTTTTTGTTGTTTTTTTTGTTTGTTTGTTTTGTTTGTTTTTTAATACTCCTTTTGTTGCCTCCAGCTGCTTTTGCCTGGAGGACAAATTCTGGGAGGAGGATCACCCCAGAAGGACTTTCCCAAGTCAGTATTTCCCAGCCAAATACTCATGAAGGGGTGCAGAACTGCTCCAAAGATCCCTGGGCAGAGGGTCAGGAAAGAAGCAAGAAGCCTTTTTGGAAAGCTGCAGTTTCCTGGCCTTCATAGTGGATGGTGCTCTTCAGCAAACAGTTCCCTGCATCTCTAAGAAGTACTACATCTTTAGAAAGCTCCATCACTTCTGCTGCTGTCAGGGGCAGGGTTGAAACAATGCCCAGTGCTGCTTCTGCCTGGGGTGAACTAAAAGAGCAGGTCAGAGCCGGGACCCAGTGATCCAAATTCACCAATCTCAAGCTGTGATCAATGTTCTGCCGTGTTTTCCCCCATTCCCATCCTTTGGGAAGAGGACTTCCATGTACATTCCGTCCTTAGCAGCCAGCCAGAATCCAGACCCTAAGCCTGCCATGAGAGTGGGGGATGGCAACTGCGTCAGGTTGAGCTACTTACAGTTCTTTATTACAGTTCCTCAGCCTCCTCTTCCTGGCTCTTCCCAGGAATCTGTATCGTTTTCCCCTGGTCTCCTTAGCCCCACATTAGTTGTTCCAGTCACTTTACTGCCTTTCTACCAGATGTTTTGGAGGAGTAGTGAGTCCTGGCGTTCCCTACTCTGCCATCTTCCTGAAAGTTTTCTCCATGGTTCTGTTGTTGTATTAGTTTATTTGGGCTTGTGAAACTCAGTTTTAGTTCTTCTGTACCTCTGATTTCATTTTGATAACTTCCATTTTATTTCTCTCTATTTATATTAGACATGACTCTTGCTTTTGAAGTAAATTTCGAAAAACATATAAGTATCTTGATTATCTTAAGAAAGGTTTTGAAAGACACATGGCTGCCAAGAGGCAGTATTTACCTTGGTAAACTTATCATAATCCAGGATCTGTTTCTTACTTTTTCTAGCTTAGAAATTTTATTTTGGCAATACTGTAAAGTGAATTAAGTTTATGGATATGTTTATTCCCTAACTTGTTCTGAAGAAGTCATTAGTTTGGTTTACAAGAATACATAATAAGAATTAAAAACAAATGAAAAAGGGGAGAAAAAAGAGACTAGGAAGAAGAAATAAGGAGGGATAACCTGAAGGGAGTTCTCGTGGCAGCCAGCTTTCTTATTAATGTCTTCATTTCAGGCAGTGAGGATTCATTAATTCCCCTTCCCACTCCCTCTCTCTATGATTGGTGTTTTCATTATGCTTTTGGGGAGAGATGGAATATTAGATTCATAGCTGGGTAGAATTGACAAGATTTATTTCAAAGTGTAATGACAATTCATCCTTCTGAAATTTCCCCTGCTTCTCTAAATCCATATTAATGTATTATCTTTCTCTACTATTAAGCAAGTTCACAAGGGACTGTTTCCTAATCCAGAGCACCAATTCATCAATTGGCAATGAGATATATGCTATCCATTGGAATAAAAACATATGTTTTTTTCCTTCCTTATGCAGATTAAGTGGAAAAATAAATTTTAATCAGAAGACTGGTAAAATTCAAGTTAAATCAAGGGAAGCTGGTTGTATGATTCAAATGTTTGGCATACACTTTGATTATCCAATGCCTACATCTGCATACTGATAATATACCTGATATACCTGAAATGCTGAATAAAAGTCTTGAGTCATGAGAACCCTCTATTTTGTGGCAATTAATCTCATGATTCTTAAGTTTTTATTTCTTATGCTTCATGAATTTGTCTGTCCCCATTTGATTTACACAGTTTTTCTCCAGTCAGAACACAATAAAATTGATTTTGTTTCTGCTTCTAATTAAAATTATATTTCAATGCTAAGTACAGTTCTATTCCAGACATGAATTAGAGTTTGTATTCAGTCTTTCATTTAGTTTCTTGAACTTGAAAATGATTTTCTATTCAATTCCACTTGTTAAAAGAAAAAACTTGTTAGTATTTTGAGACATCAACTTTATAGAGTACTATGATAAAATTTGTCTCTATAACATTCCTGCTTCCTAAACATTACTTTTTCTAGCTTAGAAATTTTATTTTGGCAATACTGTAAAGTGAATTAAGTTTATGGATATGTTTATTCCCTGACTTGTTCTAACAAGTCATTTATTCCCTCACTTGTTCTGAAGAAGTCATTACAATGCTTTTTTCATTTGTTCAGTTCTACTTTTAAATTTTCTAAGGTTTTTAGTTAAAAAAATATATATATATATGTCTTATATATTGGGTCTCTTGTTAACTTTATTTCTAGGTAGTTTTTTTATTTTATTATCTACCCTATTTTTTACTTTTTCTACTAGGGAAGATTGAAGTGGGAAAATTTTTTATAAAATGTAGCTAGACAGGCCATGCTTTCTGGACATTCTTTATATTGTTTATGAAAGTCATGATTTGTAATTCATTTGATTTATTTATCAAACACTTAGATTTCAGTGTGCATAAACCCTCTAGTTTGTTGGGAATTTGGAATAAAAGGAATAAACAAGATGCAGTTTCTGTGCTTGAGAAGGTCAAGTTCTGTCAAGTGTGATAGATGTAGTGTCAGAGCTGATTTTCATTCATGCAATTAAAATATACTGTGTACCCATCTTGAATGATGTTGCAATGACAGATTCAGGCCATTATATCTTGTCATAACTTTGTGCAGGAGAGAGTTTAAACTATAATCCACACTTATTGGCAATGCTCCAATATGTGTTCATCAATTGTAACAAATAAACCACAGTAATGAAGAATGTTGTTATGTGGGAAAATGTGGAAGGGATAGGAAGTGGGGGAAATGGGAATCTCCTACATTTTTTTAATGTAACACATAAGCTGAATATCTTTAAAAAAATTTTTTAAGTATATTAAAAAATATATATATATCTATATATACTGTGATGAAGGTGAGATGGAAGTACTATCATTTGTTAAGCACTCATTGTGTCAGGCACAGGGAACACAGGCTGAGTGATTTCATTGCTTTCTATGCATTATCTTATGCCTCACAACAACCCCGTGGAGATAAATATGTTTGACTTTAAGAAAACCTAATCACTCACCCACCCTATCTCCTGTCTAAATCCTTAACTAGAGAACAGACACGGTAGAGAGACAAACATGATGTCAGACTTAAGCTTTATTAAGGGTAAAGCTGGATAGTGAAATTGGCTTGGATCTAAGTCAGAAATGAAACTGCCAGTGCTGTTCCCTGTGGGAAAGTTATTTTGCTTATGGCACTGGAAATAGGAAGTTAGAAGAGCACTAGCCTTTACTCATCCATGTGTCAAGCATTATCACTGATCATGTGCCTAGAGACTCTTCAAACACTTCAAGTTTAAACACCCACCAAGTAGGAAGCATGGACCAGTGATCTTTGGCTTTCACTAGTTTCAGTCAGAAAATTCCTTCTTCCTTCTCTGGGATGGAGTATGTCAAGGGCATGGTAAAAGAATGACTGAAGTTTTTTCCTTATTCATGGAGAGTACAGATGGGCCAAATTGGGAAAGCTGAGAGGAAAGGAGACTGGTTTTCCCCATGGGTATGATTATTATTAGCAGTTTTATGCTTATTTTGTAGATAAAGAAACTAAAGCTTAGATAAATTCATTCATTGATGCAACCAATATTTTTCTGAATGCCTACTATTTGCCAGGTGTTGTTCTACACAGTGAAGAACAAAATAGAAAACCTCCCCACTCTTTATAGAGTTTATGCATTTAATACATACATTGTGTTTTGTGACAGCTTTGACATAGGGAATTCAATATATGCATTTTTAAACCTATAATCATATATGGCGATAAGCATTTTCAGTAAGTATATTTGATTTAGTTGGTATATAAATGTTATTATGTATGGGAATGGGTCAAGCTGCAACCAGATGGAAGTTATTCTATACTCATTTTTTAAAAACACTTTGGTATCTCTTTGTATGTGGTAGAGATGATCATATTAAAAATACCAATAAAAACTTGGTTTTTGGACTAGTTGAAGCTAATATTACTAAATATTATATTTAATAGTTGATACCTATACAACATCTATGATCCTATTTTATTGATTCTATCTTTTGTAGTAAAGTGTCAAAAAAAACCAGGATAACATCCATGCAAAAACAAGCAGGCCACTTTCCTAACTTCAGTATATTGATTTTCAAACATTTCAAAGTTGTAGTAGCATTTCTAGGTATGTTTTAGTCCCTATGGTTGCTTAATATTGCTTTTGGAAGCTTTGTATTCTACTTTACTATTTGTCATCCACTACTAGTACTTTTCTCACAGTGCAAACAATTTGTTTAGTGTAAGGTTCTTCAAACTAGTAATGTATCATAGTTTGCAATTTCTTGGTTTTAAGATGTTTTCATTTCCTCTTGATCTCACAAACCAGTGGTTCTCAGCCTCTTTTTCATTGCTGTGCATATATATACAGCAGTGAAATATTTATATATATAATCACTAATGTTAATTTTTAAAAGAATTAGAATACATCTTAACTGTATACAAACATAATACCTCAGAAATACAGGCCTATTATTTTATTGACTTTTAAAATGGTGTCAGTTTTCTTCTTGTTTCTTGTTTAATTGCAGCTTTGGGTCTTTAAGTATAAAATTGTACAGAAAGTTTTTAGGTGGGCTTTTCTACTTTAGATTGCCATTATTCTCCATTACTTTATGTGTGAAAAGAACATAAATAATTTGAAATAGTTTTCATCATTCTCTGCTTTGGTAAATTGAAATTGGCCATGACTAAGTTAAAAGGGTTCAATGTAAATTTATGATTATTGCTATACTTTTAG
>JAQZBX010044805.1:0-21258 GCA_029593785.1 Cabassous unicinctus
GTCACCAATTATTGAAATATTGAAAGTAAAAGGATATATTTCAGGAATTGAGGGAACATGGACACATTTCAGACTTTTACCAGGATTATTAACTTTTTAACTTTTTATTTTTAAATACTTTTAAACTTACAGGATAGTTAACAAAAGTAATAGCAAACCCTTGCAAAGAACTCCAACAACTCCCCATCCCTATAGATACACATATGCACTAATTTTAACATTTAACTAATTTTATCATGCCACATTTACCATATCATTTTATGTATCCATCAACCTATAAATTTGTCTATCTCTCCATTTATCTGTCTGTCTATCCATATACCAATCCATTTCCTGCACACATGAGTTTAGGTTGTATACCTAATACTCTGAAATTTATACTGTCATGGACTTTTCCTAAGAATCAGGATATTCACTTATGTAACCACAATATGAATAGTTAACTATTTCAATGAATTTATCATTGATATAAAGCTTCTAATCTATATCCAAATTTTTTCATGTCTTTCTGAATGTCCTTTTTGGCCTGTCTTCTTCCTTATTATAGCTTATCCATGGTCATATATTGTTGTAAATTGTCATTTCTTATTTATGTGGTCAGGGTTTTTAAAAAAATTATATATAAACACACACACACACAAACACACACACATAACATAAACTTTCCCATATCAACTACTCCCAAGCACAGTGAGTTGTCAAATATTTAGTTTTTTTTTTCACTGTCACCACCTTCCATTACCAAAACTTTCCTCTCTCCCAAAACAGAAATTCCATAGCCACTATGCATTAGTTCTCCACACCCCTAACCTCCTCCACTTTGCTAGCTGTATTTTAACATCTTTCCATGTAAGCTTACATATTCTCTGTTATGTTCTATTTAGTTAAAATAGGGCTCCAGTTTAGCATCCTAAGTCTGTAAAAATCTTGTTTGGTTAGCTACCAACTTAACCTCAGTGGTACACATAAACTATAATCTTACATCCGTCTGACCCCAAGCTGTATTTAGTTCTTTTCAACAATTGCATATTATATATTATGAATCCAAAACACTGCTTTAATCATTATATCCTGTGGATTTTCCTTTTCAATCATACAGGAAGTAAAAAGTGTAGTTACACACCAAAACGCAACAGTACTGTCATTCATGAAATTGACCCATGTTGTTAACCTTGCTGGAGATCCTTATATCTTCAAGTAACATCCTTGTATCTTTTAGTGTCTTTTTTTTTTTCATTCTGAAGAACTTTCTTTACCTTTGCATAAAGCGCAGGTCTCCCACACTTTTCTGAAGAACAGCTCTCTGAATTTCCTTGTACACATAGGAGAATTTCTGGGATGGAGAGTCTCTTAGGCCACCACCAAACAGATTGGTCCAGACATACATGCTTCCAATTACTGTGCTCCCTCCAGAAACTTGACCAAGGAGCCACACAGTGTTGCCCAGCTCCATGCTAAGCTGCTGTTGGAGTTTGGAAGGAGAGCCAGTGTGCAATGGGATACCACCACTTTTTACATGTCTTTTACTTTTTCCAGTGTTTATCTTGTTACTCAAGTCCTTTAACTGTTTTCTGGAACTTTGAGAAAAGTATTTCTTTCAGTCCATGTTAGTTGTTCAAAGCTTCCATCTGGGGACAGTGTCTCACTCCACTCTCTTGATCAGGGCCAAGATGATTTTTTAATGAAAATACGCTTATGATATTCATACATTACTTGCTTTTATAATGAATTATAAATATAGATTCATAATGAACTTGGGATGCCAATTTTATTGATAGCAGGAGGAAGGGTAAAATTAAGTGAACATAAGTTCCTTAAGGCAGAAACTTTTCTAGATAAGGATGCTAAATTAAAAAGGCAGTCTTTATGGCATTCAATTCTGAGTTATAAAAAGATTAATTACTTTACCATCAGAATGCAGACTCATTCTGAGAATCAGATAACTAAAACTTTTTTTATTGAGAGGATAAGTTTTCATTTATTTTTTGATGGGAATAGTTCATCATATACTACGAGAAATATCTGATATTCTGCAAACAAAATACCATTCCACTTGCTGTTACATCTCACACTATTTGTAACTATATGTTCTTCACCATGCAGAAAGATTAAGTGAAACAACTATTCAGCTATATCACAGGAAGGAAGTAAAAGCTCCCAAAGCCTATGCTCTGTTGAGGAATATGTTTTTATCAGCTACATGTCAATGATGGAAGCAATTATAATTCATATCCCTGTGCTATATCTTTATTGTGTTTTTAGTTCTGCAGTTGTCTCTCACATCTACTGACTTGATTAATTCATGCATACAGTTGTAGAAAGGTAAATGCAAAAGAGCAAACTAAAGTGAATTCTCTAATGCAAAACACTCAATATTAACTTCCAGGTTACCAGTATCCTGTACCTTGAATTTCTCTCTCATATATAAGCATCTGTTTTGGTACTTATCCAGGGATTTTTACAAATTGTGTCATTCTTTATTTTTAGTAAAAATCATCCTAGTATCATTCAAAATAAATTTAAAATGTGGAAAATATTTTCCTGATAAATGGTGGAACTACACAAAAGAATGGAGCTTAAAAATTCGGACACAAATGTATAGCTTGCAAATGTAAACAACAAAAGGATATGTAGAGAATGCAATTCTAGATGTTTAATAGGGAGAGATTCAAATTTAAGAACATATATGAAATAAAACATTGCTAGGCATTTTAAAATATCTGTGAAACATTCTTTGTTGAGCAGTTTTAATTTCTCTGTTCCTCAGGCTTGAATGGGGGCACCATGCTGTAGAATATAGCCATGAGGAGATTACTAACAGGTGTGTCATTTGCAGTGGAACCAAACACAGCAGTCAACCTAGAAACTACAAACAAAATCAAAATTGCCAACTGGGGGGTACAGGTGGAGAGGGCTTTGTTGCAGGCTTCCACAGAATGCATCCTAAGGACCATTGAAAATATTTAAATATAAGACTTAAACATAAAAGCAGAATATACTAATAAAATACAAACACCTAAAACTAAGGCCATAGTCTCATAAAACTGAACATCTGAAGACGTGATCCTAAAAAATTGACTCACATCACAGAAATATGATGAATCACATAGGACTTTGTGAAGGGGAGCCTGAAAATGATACCTGTGTGGATAGAGGGATAGACCAACCCACATGTCCATGCACCACCAGCTTCCTGTGTGCAGAGAAGTGGGGTGATGGTGAGCCATAGTGCAGAGGGAGGCAAATGGCAACAAAGCAATCATAAGACATCAACACAAGAAAAACTGTGGCTCCAAACAAGATGTACAGCAAAACCTGAGTAGCACACGTTTGAAAGGAAATTAGTTTATAGTTTAACAGTGAATTCACAATCAATTTTGGAAGAGTAACTGAAATGCAGCAAAGGTTTATGAGGGAAAAATTGCTTAGAATGAAGTACATTGGAGAGTGCAGTTGTGGATCATTTATAATTACAATAACAGTTAGAAAATTCCCATTCAGGGCTCCCAGATGCATAATTATGAACATGAGATCTTGGAGGACTTGCAGTTCTAGGGTGGTTGTGACATCCATAAGGATGAATTCTGTGAAAATGGTAAGATTGTCCATTTCTCCTAATATGTTGTCATTTCCCTGTAGTCAAAGAATAAAATGATAAAAATATAATAAAACAAAATGTAGATAATCCCCACAATTTACAAATATAATGCCACAACTGGTATGCTTCTTATATGGAATTCAGCTTCAAAGAAATGGACAAAATACAGTACTTTGAAGTCAATGATTTCACATATTTCCTTTTTTATCCTTTTTCCCAAATCTGTTATTTGTTCATTTCAGTAGTCATAAGATCAGTTAATCTAAGTATATCAAATGATTTAAAATTAAATCAAGGCCATTAACCCTTCATTTTTTCAGTCAGATTTATACTATTTTAGTAAAATATTATTTCAAACTCTTCCAGGAAACACTCAAAAACTATTTTCTCATGTACCAGCTGATTAAGAGGATTGCTAATATTTTACCATTTTGGTCAGCTGAATAAATATTGGTTTCTGTAACACAGTTAATGAACAGTTCTGAGAGTATTCTTAGAAAGCGTTTAATCCAAAGGAGACCAGATGGATTATGCCTCACTAAACATTCATTTCATTTGTTCTAAAAGACAAGCATGTGATCCTTTCCTTTCCTCCTTTGCAGCAATTTCCAAACAAAACAAAAGAAAAAATAAAGAATTATCTACAGATTCTGATGTCTTCCAATTTTATGTTGCAGGGTTTATCAGATTCCCTTTCTAAAGTTTACATTCTCGCTTTCAAACAGTATCTAAGAAAAGCATCCCACCTGACATTTCTCCTCCTCAAAGTATCATTCCATCATGCATGAAATATAATATTTGGTAAGGGACTAATTTTCTGTCCAGATATATTGCCTATGTGCTTTTCTAGATTTTACTGAGATCCTCTCATTCAAAACAGCAATTGTAACTAAAACTATTTTACTTCTGCTTGTGTTGATCATGCCAAACCATAAAGAAATCCTGTTTTTGTCTTAAATATGCTTAAATTCTATAACTTCGAATCTTGAAGGATATAATTTCAAAACTATATAATGCTATATGTGGAGAAATTTTAATGGAGTGGTAATTACTGAAAAGGTTAGAATTTGCTTTATTATTATTATAAATTGTATATATAATCCATTTGTAATTACAAAATAGTATACTATTTGACTATTCTTTTGCATGGACAATGATTTAATAAAGTTGACTTATTTCATTGATTATGTTCATATGAATTTTTAGCACTTCTACATAATATTTATGACAATTATTTTTCTATAATTTCTATTATGCATAATTTTTCTTTCACCCTCAATTTTATGAGGAAGAAAAAGTTCTTTAGCATTTTATTAAATATAAAAAAAGACATACTGATTTGATGCTACTTGTCTAAGGGTTTGTTATTGGACAGAACCAAAGTTCCAGGTGATTTTTAAATTTCCTTTATGAAATCACACACTTTGGTTTATCCTAATAACTCTGATTCTTATCCTCCATCACTTCAGATTGCATTGTCTCATTCAGCATGCTAAATTCTCAAATTTCCCTGGTTTAAATAGACCATATATATTCTAATTATGAGTGCATTAAGATATTTAAATGCATAGCATTTGGAGTCACAGGGAGAGAGAGAGTTCATAATTTGTCCCTGCTACTTATTAATTCATGAGTATTAACAATTTCTTCACAATTGTACTATAGTAAAAAACCAGAAAGTGTGGCTACCTATACCCCATTTTTAAAATATATGAAATACAAGAGTATATTATCAATCTCCACAGAGAGTAGCTATTTCCTAATACCTTGAAAATAAATATGAAAGATTGTTCATGGTAAAAATTCGTTGGACATCTTGAACTATCTGTTCATATTGTAAGGGATATTTTTGCTTGTAAGGATTGATTTCCATGAAATTCTTTGGTAACTCACAGTTACCTTTGAATTCCTTAGCTGTCATTTGCAGTCTTCAAGTAATGTTTATTTCATAGTGCTTATGCTACCTCAATTTCATGATAATTTCTGTATCACTATATTTTTAGTCCTGGAATACAGTCAAAGGATTGCATTCATATCATAAGGTACCATTTTTTAAAACAAATCACCTATTATAAAAACAAAAACAGAAAGTTTCAGACTCTTTATAACTATCAATTTATAATACAGGGCAGAAACAATTAAGTGTACTAAAGGTCTTGAAAAATATCACCGCTATGACAGTGATTTTGCATTAGTCCTATTAAATAAACACACAAAATAAACCATAAAATATACCTGAGATATTAGGAAACATGTTTATTTTCTGAAAGTGAATATTTCCTTTGCACAATTATAGACATTTTACAAAATCTCTGCTCCTGCTTAATACTTCAAGGAGTAACTTCTCCAGGAAATTCATATTTACCCATAATCATAGTCACAATTGTGCTTCTAGATTCTTTATAAATATTGCTGTTCTTTAGGGTTAACATGTATGATAATACCTCTCAGGAGCCCTAGGGTACTAGAGATTATACCATCTAGAGGTCAGTTTTCTTCCAACTCCTGAATGATAAGGATTCTTTGAGTGTACTCTTGAGATTAGTTAAATTTGTAATAGTGCTTATTAGCAATAAGATTAACAAATGATTTTGTGTTAAATCTAACAGAAGAGACATATTCAAAATGTTTCATAGTCACTCTTTATTCAAAATATTTTCAATTTTATGTCAGATTATAAACATAATTTATTCATATTATAATAAATCCATAAAATCATGCAAATCGAATAAAATTTTATTTTGTGTTGAGAGTAAAAGTATGGATGATGGAAAATCATATAATGTAAAAATATTATCAAGAAAAATAAACAAATTGACCAGTATTTATTAAATTCAATAAAAATGGGGTTCACTTTAGAATTTATTATGAAACAAATGCAAGCAAATTGATTGTGGCATATAGTAGGACTCTTACCAAAAGTGCTTTGAAGTGATCCTTGAATGTAGTAGATAACAGTAATGTTAGGTAAATCTCAGATTGTGAATTACCACCCCTACGAGCAGATCAGAGAAAAGTTGCCTGTTTATCTTTATTCAGAAAATGCTTATTAATTGCTGCCAGTCAAGAGAGTATCAGAATATGGCAGAGGCTAAGAAGAACTAAAGAACATTGATTCTACACTTTAGATAGATTGTATGGTATGTGAATATATGTCAATGAAACTGCTGAATAAATAAATAAATAAATGTGTGGGAATAGCCAAAAATAGCAACTATGTACAGCAGGGGAAGCATAGAAAGATTGAGAGGTGAAGAATTTTCTTTTTTGATTGTCTGTTTTTTGCTTACTCTTGTTATAGAAATAATGAAAATCTCTAATGCTAACTGAAGTGATGAATGTACAGGTATGTGATTATACCAAAAACTATTGATTGTACATTTTAGAGGAATTGTATATTTTATTAATATGTATCAATAAACTTGATTTGTTTTTTAAAAAAGAATGTCTTGGAAATGAATGTTCAAAAAGTAGAAGTCTGGGAAGCAAATGTCAGTTGAGTAGTTGAGTGCCTGCTTCCCACATGGGAGGTCTCCAGTTCAGTTCCAGTGCCTCCTAAAAACAAAGACAAACAACAAGAAATCAAATGAAAAAATCAAATCAGTGTAGCTTATGTGGCTCAGTGGTTGAGCACCATCTTCCCACTTACAAAGTCATGGGTTCAATAACCCTTCCCAGTACTTTAAAAAAAATTTTGAAGTCTCTGCATATAGCTACAGAATTGTAAGTTGATAGGGAAAGTTGGCAAGTAGAGGTAAAATATAAAATCTGTGAAAGCAAAAATTTCCTTTGACTTAGTATAGGATATTTTTGGCTTCACAGAAACAATCAGAAATTTTTTTAAAAATAACAAGAACATCTTGACCAACTTTCATAATCACTACATGTTCTCTGTCTTTATGCATGAATTTTTGTCAAAAAAGCAAATATATGAAGGATTGCTCAACTTTATAGAGGCTACAAAATTGTCCTGATATGGAAAAGATATTTAATGTGAAACAAAATAGAACTGTTATGATTGGCCATCTGGAGATGACAGGAAAAATGATGGCCAGGCATCTAATAAAGCCATAGTATTATTTTTGTGACATATAGCACTCAGAAGAGAGTAGTTGCAGGAAAAATACATAAAAAATTATATTACCTGAGCTTTCTTGAAATATGACAGAACATAATTAAATATCATTTACATAATCATCTGTTCTCATGTTTTTTTATTTTTGTTTTATGTTTTTTGTTTCAGGGACTATTCATACTATACAAATTATAGAAGGAAGTGTAGGTGTAATATGGGGGCATTTTTGAAACTTTGGATTTGTCCTGCATGACACTGCAGTGATGGATACAGGCCATTGTATATTTTGTCATAACTTACAAAATTGTGTGGGACAAAATGTAAACTATAATGTAAACTGTAGTTCTTGTTTAGTAGCAATGCTTCAATATGGGTTCATCAATTATGACAAATATACCACACTAATGAAGGTGTTGTTAATGTGGGAAGTGTGGGAGGTGGAGGGAGTGGGGCATATGGGAATAGCATATATATATATATTTTTTTTCTGGGCAGGGGTCAGTGCGCAAATGCAGTCCCCCACTACCAAAAATTATGCAGTCGAATTTCCCACATTTGGGGAAATCACAGAGGTCAGCACATAAGGAGTGCAATGGATAAGCCTCACCCTGGGAAAAACACCTTCATGATCATGGTATCTCCCCTGCCAGGTAAGTATACCATATATTTTTTTATGTAACATTTATGTAATCAAAATCTTCTTTAAAATTTAAAAAAAATAATTATTAAAAAAAAGATTTGTATCCTCCATTCCTAGTGAGAGAATCATTCCTTGTGATTCCAGAAAAGAAATGAAGGTGGTAAATCTCTCTTTTCTCAATCTTATCCCATTTTTGTTTGATTTCTGAGATAGTCTATTTTGGTAAAAGAATTTTGAAGGTAATGTCTTGGTTGTTTCTATTTTCTAACTTATATGAAAAACAGAAGAAAGAAATTGAAATGGGTAGAATGGGGTGTGGACAGAGAAGAGACATTAATTGAGAATACTGGATCTATGTAAATTCTCTAGAACAATTCAGTTTGAAAATATTTTGAGCACTTTACTTGTACCAAATATTCATGTGGATTCAGGAGAGACAAGATCAAGTAAAAACATCCTAATTTTCAGGCAGTTAATCTATTGGAGCACAGTGAATCTAATAGAGCAAAGTAGAATAAAATATGCATAATATAAGATGACATTTTAACTAAAGGGTGAGAAGGAAACACTGCTTCAGCACTGCAAGGTAAAAAATGAAAGTTAGCAGGAAGTTGATCTTTATGGGTTCAGAAGGTCTAATATTGGTTTGTTTGCCTTTTGATATTGACTTTAAGGCCAGAACATCTTAACCCTCTTCTGCCTTCCCTTCTCCAACCTCAGATCCTGAAGATCCATACCTCTACCCCACCCCTTATGTGGAGAATAGAAAATGAGCAACAACTTCATTAAAAGCTAGATACAAAAGGAAGCAAGATTGGGTCATAGCAACGGTTGGCAACCATGGCCCTTGGCCAAATCAGGCCTGCTGGCTGGTTTTGTATAACCCAGCAGCTAAGAATGTTTTTTACATTTTTAAATAGCTGGAAATAATGGAAGAATATTTAGTAACACAAATGATTATATGAAATTCAAATTTCAGTATTCATAATAAAGGTTTTATTGGAACCTTAATCATTCTAAAGGATAGAACACATGGTATGTCACAGAACAACCCTCAATGAATTCAGAAATACTGAAATTATACAAAGTAATTTATTTGAACACAATTGAAATTAATAAGGGCCAGAGAACCAGAATAGTGACAAAGAAATGTGAGTTAAACAACACACTCATAGATAATCAGTGGGTCAAAGAGGAAATTGCAAAAGATATCAGCAACTACCTTGAAACAAAAGAAAATGAGAAGACATCATATCAAAACTCATGGGAGGTAGCAAAAGAGGTACTAAGAGGGAAATTTATTGCCATAAATGCCTATATTAAAAAAGAAGAAAGAGCTGAAAACAAACATCTAATTGCACACCAGGAGGAACTAGAAACATAACTACAAACTAATCCCAAAGACAGCAGAAAGAAGGAAATAACAAAGATTAGTACAGACCTATAGGAAATTGAGAATAAAAAAAAATTAGAAAAAATTAAAAAAACTAAAAGCTGGTTCTTGGAGTAGATTAATGAAATTGACAAACCCTTAGCCAAAATAAAAAAGGAAAAATGAGAGAAGATGCAAATACATAAAATAATATTGAAGGAAGGAATGTCACCATTGATTCCACATATATACAGTGTAACTAAAGAAGATACTTAGAAAAATTCTTTGCCAACAAGATTGATAGCCTAGATGAAATGATCAAATTTCTAGAAAGACACAAGCAGCCAATATTGATAAAAGAAAAAATTGATTAACTCAAGAGACAAATCCAAATAGTGAGATTGAATTAGTTATCAAAAACCTCTCAACTAAGAAGAGCTCAGGACCAGATGGCTTCACAGGTGAATTCTGCCAATCATCCCAGAAAGAACTAACACCAATCCTGCTTAAACTCTTCTAAAAAATGGAAGTGGAGGGAACACTGCCTAACTCATTCTAAAATGCTAACATCACCCTAATACCAAAGCCATATAAAGACATCAAAATAAAACTACAGAACAATCTCTCTAATGAACCTGGATGCTAAATTCTTAAGAAAATACTTGCTGAATGTATTCAACAACACATCAAATGAATTATGCACCATGACCAAGTGGGTTTCAACCTTGATATGAAAGCATGGTTCAAAATAAGAAATCAAACAATATTATGCCTCACATTAACAGATCCACAGAAAAGAAAATCACATGATCATCTTTATTGATGCAAACAAGGCATTTGACAAACTACAGCAAACTTTCCTGATAAAAACAATTTGAAAGATAGAATTAAGATGAATCTTCCTCAACATGATAAAGGATATATTTGAAAAGCCAGAGCTAACATCATATTCAATGGTGAAATGCAAAACACTTTCCCTTTGGAATAAGACAAGGATGCCCACTATCACTGCATTTATTTAGCATTATGTTAGAAGTGCTAATTCAAGCACTTAGGCAAGAAAAAGCATCTAAATTTTAAAGTTAAAAGTAAAAATTTCACTTATTGCAGATGACATGATCCTATACATAGAAAGCCCTGAAAAATCTACAACAAAGCTTCTAGGGTTGATAAATGAGATCAGTAAATTGACAGGATATAAGATCAAAATGCAAAAATTGGTTGCATTTCTGTTCACCAACAATGAACAGTCTGAGGAGGAAATCAAGAAGAAAATACAATAGAAACTAAAAGAGTCAAATACCAAGGAATTAACTACAATTGTAAAGTACTTGTACACAGAAAACTACAAAACATTGTTAAAAAAATCAAAGAATACCTAAATAAATGAAAGCATATTCCATGTACATGGATTGAAAGACTAAACTTCATTAAGATGTTTGTCGTAACCAAATTGATTTACAGATTTAATGCAACAGCATTTTTACTGATTGGAAAAGGTAATTATGAAATTTATTTGGAAGGGCAAGGGGCCCCATATATCCAAATAATTGAAAAGGAAAAAGAAAAAAAAAAACAAAATTGGAGGAATCATGCTACCTAACTTTAAAGCATCCTACAAATCTACAGTGGTGAAAGTTGTATGGTATTGGCACATGGATAGACATATAAACCAATGGAATTTAATTGAGAACTCTGTTAAAGATCCTTGCATATATGGTCAACTGATAACTGACATGTCCACCAAGCCCCCTCATCTGGGACAGAATGGCCTCTTCAAAAATGGCACTTTAAGAACTAGACATCCATATCCAAAAGAATGAGAGAGGGTCACCATCTCATGCCCTATATAAAATTAACTCAAGAGGCATCAAAGACATAAATATTAGAGCCAAGACAATAAAGCTCCTAGAAGATATTGTAGGGAAGCATCTACAAGATCTTGTAGTAGGAAACATTTTCATAAACTTTATACCAAAAGCACAAGCAACCAAAGAAAAAATAGATAAATGGGACCTCCTCAAAATTGAGAACTTTTGTGCTTCAAAGAATTTGTCAAGAAAGTGAAAAAGCAGCCTGCTGATTGAAGGACAATATTTGGGAACCATTTATCCAGTAAGGACCTTATATCCAGCATATAAAAGAAAACATACACCTCAAAAATAAATTGACAAACAACACAAAGAAGAAATACAAGTGGCTAAAATGCACATGAAAAGATGCTCAGCATCACTAGCTATCAGGGAAATGCAAATCAAAACTAAAATTAAATATCTTATACCTATTTGACTGGTGGCTATTAAAAAAAAAAACATAGATCTACAAGTGTTGGAGAGGATGTGGAGGAAAGGGAGTACTCATCCATTGCAGTTGGGAATGTAGAATGTTGTAACCATTTTGGAGGACAGTTTGGAGGGTCCTCAGAAATGCTATATGATCCAGCAATCCCACTTCTGGGTATATACCCAGAAGAATTGAAAGCAGGGACCCTTGAAGGTATATGCACACCAATGTTCGTAACAACATTATTCACTATTGCCAAAAGTTTGAAGTAACCAGTGTCCATCACAGATGAATGGATAAGCAAATTGTGGTATATACATACAATGGAATATTATTCAGCCATAAGAATGAATACAGTATTAACACAAGGGACTACATTGATGAATCTTGAAGATTTTATGTTGAATCAAGTCAGTCAGTCACTTAAGGTGAAAGATTACATGACTTCACTAATATGACTCAAGCAAATTGAGCAGATTCACAGAGCTAGAATCTGGAAGATAGATTACCAGGATACAGAAAGGTAGTAGATTACTGTGAGTTGTTGCTCAATATGGGCAAAACCTATGATAAGGCTGAAGGTGTTGGTTGGGCATTGGATGTGGGTGATAATGGTGCAGTGATGTGATTGGGTTCAACAGCACTATAATGTGAGGGGGAGTAGGGTGGGGATTGGGTTGGTCTATTCCTGGAACTGAGTACAGTGCTGGAGGAAGAAACAGGTGAACTCTGCAGATTTGTATGTGTGAGGTTAAATCTACAATTGTTGTTATGTTATTTTGGCAAAAATGGCAGGGTTGGGTTACTGATGCAGGGCATCAGATGTGAAGGGATATGTAGGATTGGGTGCACCTGCGTCATGCTTCTGTGAAATAAGAAAATGTATGTTGTCATAGTGTGTTATCTCAGTGGGTGGAGATGCACAAATTAAACAAAATATTAAACTCTCATCCTAGGGAGTCCCTCTATGTTCTCAATTGGAGGGACAAGAATCTTTCAAGTGCATAGACAGTGCCTAATAAAAGAAAACTGTCCAAAATATCAATCCCTCAATATTATTGCATGTAACTATGAACCTCATCCTTCAAAAATTGAAACTTAGTGGTTACCATAGTTTCTGTGGTTAGGGGAATGGAAGAATAGAGTAAATGCATCATAGGGCATTTTTAGGGAATTGGAATTGTCCTGAATAATATTACAATGATGAATACAGTCTATTATACGTTTGGTCATAACTTATAAAAGTGTACAGTGCAAAATGTAAATTATAATATAAACCATTGGCTATGGTCAGTAGCAATATGTCAATATTTGTACAATTTTAACAAATGTACCATACTCATTTAGGATGTTATTAATAGGGGAGAGTAGTAGAGTGGGAGGGATTTGGGTATATATCCCTTATATTTTCTATGTGGTATTTCTGCAACTTAAAGCTTCTTAGAAAATAAAGAGGAAAAATAAGATGCTAGGGGAACATATGGAAGAAACTGTCACTGTCCATAAAAGATAAAAGATCTTTCAGTGATGAAAGACCCAATGATTTTAAAAAAAGAATTATTGTATTTTATTTCATTTTATTATTTTATTTTCTTTTTATATTTATCTATTGAGTTTTCTGGCTTTTTTTAGTGGGGAGAGGTTTTGGATTGCAGTGGGTCATAACTATGGCAGGGCCATCACTGGTGTGGGGTGTCAGTGATGGGGCATGTTTGGGGAAGGGTATACCTGGGCATTCCTCTCTGGCATACAAATATGTTCATTGGTCATGGGGTGTTCTTTCATTGGGTGAAGAACTACACAATACCCAAAGCAATATTGAATTTCCATCCTGGGGAGGCCTGTCTTATCCTTTAATAGAGCAGAAAGAATTCCTCAAGGCCAGTGCCTACTGAAAGAGTACAGGCCCTTGTTATTGAATGTTGTACTTATGAACCTTGTTTTTGTGATATTGAAACTTAGCATATTATTATATATTGCTTAAGAATTACCTACTGAAAACCTACTTGTTCAAATGTAGCCTCTCTCTAAGCCAAATTCAGTGTATAAACACACTACCTGCCCCCTAGCATGGGACATGATTCCCATGGATGAGCCTCCCTGGCACTGAGGGATTATTACCAAGCTTTGACTAATGATGTATTTATAAAAAGATCTTGAATAAAAGGGGAACTATTAAATACAAATGACTTTTTATGGCTAAGAGATTTCAAAGTTCATGTGGAGGCCATTCCAGAGCTGATACTTATGCATGTCTCAGGAGGATCTCATTGACTGCCACAGTAAATAATGCCTCCAACAAAGGTATCCTGAGGGCTCTATGCAGGGCAGACAATCTCAGGAATTTCGCACACTGTCAGTGGGTCTTACCTTGGATACGTGCTTCCCAATGTAACAGAGTTAGATTCATTTATAATTTCCCTACATATGACTCTTCTGCCCCTTTTATTTGAACCTACATTTAGAACTATATTCATTATGTATATGTCCCAGAGACTTTAATCTTCAATCTTCAGTCTGTTCATTTGCTGGATGAGTCCCGAATCTCAGCAGAGTTGCAACACCCACTCTCCTGTTCATTGGAACCTCCCAGGATAGCTAATAAAAGGATAATGATGGACAACACCCATTCCCAAAACAAAGAGTATCTACAACAGCAAGCAAGACAGTTCCATCCATCTGCCCCATGGGATCTAAGTCCCCTCTCAATGTGAATCAGAGTGGGCATCACCATCCCAAAATCCTCATCCTTGAGGAATGAATAAATATAAGGAGGCAATACATCTATGAACTAAAAAAGACGTTATTCTTGTAGTGGAAGGAATTGTAACATTGGTATTAAGGCAGTGGCCACCAGAGGATCTGAAGGGAGGAAGAGGGAAGAATTGGTGCAACATGGGCCATTTTGGGGACATTGGAGTTGTCCTGCATGACATAGCAATGATGGATACAGGCCATAACACATTCTTTCAAAACGTATAAGATTGTGTGGTACAAAATGTAAACTATAATATAAACTACTGACCATGGTTAGTAGCAATGCTTCAATAAATGTTCATCAGTTATAACAATGTACCACACTAATGAAAGATGTTAATTGGGCAAAGTGGGGTAGGGGGAAGTGGACGGGATGGATGGGAATTCCTCTCTATATATTTTTTATTTTTATTTAATCTAAAGCTTCTTTAAAAATAAAATTTTAAAAATTAAAAAGGATTAAAACTCTTAAAAAATAAGATTTTCTTCTGACCAATTCCTAAATACATTCTTTCCAGTTAAGTTGGAATAAAATGGTTTCCTGTAAAAATGTTTTTGTTTTTGTTTTTGTTGTTTATACCTCTCCTGAGGAAAAAAAATTATCTAGAAGAGAAGATTAAGGATTGGTATATACATCAATTTTTATTATTAAATAAGACACACTAAAAAGAAAAAGAACAACCTGTCACATGAAGAGGCACAAGGGAATGACTTTTTCCCTCTTGGACATACACAATTAAAAAGATTTCTGGAGGGCTATATAGGAGGGAAGCTGCTCTCCCCACACAGACTTGTTACATAGCCAGTGAATTGCAGTCTAATGAGGGTAGGCTAAACATTCTCTATATTAGAAACCATGCATGGTCCCCAGACCTAGTTTTTCTCCCTAGGTCTGGTTTTTAGAATGCTGGTGATAACCTAAGCCTGATTTACTAAATGACCAACCTGTATGGGAAAAGACTGTAACTTTGGGTTATCTTTGGTCAGCCTTAAGAAACATAGCATGGGGACAGATGTGGGTCGGGTGGTTGGCCATCCATCTCCCATATGGAGGCACCTGGGTTTGATCCCTGGAACTCCCAGTAAAAATACAGAAAAGAAAACTACAGAAGGGGCATGGGCCACCCCGCTACCCATGCAGCAAGATGATGACGTAACAGGAGAGTGTCACAAGGGAGAGCCAAGATGAGATGCACCAAAAAACAAGGAACTAAGGTGGCACAGGTGGTAGGATGCCTCTCTCCCACATCAGAGATTCCAAGGTTTAAATCCTAGTGAAGTTAGGAGAAGAAGGATGAGAGGAGAGGGCAGGAAACAGATACAGAGAGTTACCCAGTGAATGGACAAAGAAACAGCAAAAACAGTGTGAGTGAGGGGAGGGTAAAAATGGATAAAAGTAAATAAATAAATAAATCCTTTTAAAAATGTACAGGGTAGGAAGATACGGACTATAGTTAGTGGTACTACTTTGACGATGCTCTTTCATGATTTGTTAACAAATGTTTCACAACAATGCAGGGTGTTTGTGCGGGGATGTGTGGGAGACCTGTATGATGTTATGCATGATTGTTTTGTAAATTCACAAAGTTTACTGAACAATTATAGTTTATGTATGTTCATGTATGAATGATCTACCTCAATAAATTGTTTAAAAAATATACTAGAAGCATAAAACAGCAGATTTGAACAGTCAGAAGAAAGGATCAGTGAGCTAGAAAACAAGAAATTTGAAATTGAATAGAAAAGAGAACACAGAGAAAAAGAATGGAAAAATACTGAGCAGGGACTCAGGGATTTGAATGACAGCATGAAGCACAGAATCATTTGTGTCATGGGTGACCTAGAAGAAGGAAGGGAAAAGGGGCAGAAAGAATGCTTGAGGAAATTTGGCTGAAAATTTCCCATCTGTTATGAAAGTTACAAATATATATATCCAAGAAGTGCAATGTACTCCAAACAGAATAAATCCAATTAGATCTACTCTAAGACACATTCTAAACATAATGTCAAATGCCAAAGATAAGGATAGGGTTCTGAAAGGAGCAAGAAAAAAGCAATTAATTCATCACATATAAAAAATCTGCAATAAGGCTAGGTGTTGATTTCTTATCAGAAACCATAAAGGTGAGAAAGCTGAGAAGGCAATGATTTGATATACTTAAGACACTGAAAGAGAAAAACTGATATTCAGTAATTCTTTTTTTCACTATTTATGTTCACTTCTCTGAAACCACTTCATATATTAGAGCACTGCTTTATCTTTTTTATTATTATCAATTGTATTAAAATGTATTCATAAACCATACAATCTATCTAAAGTGGAGAATCGAAGGCATTGGATTATCACAGAGCTGTGTGTTTATCACTTTAATCAATATTAGAGATTTTAATTATTCCAAAGAAAAGGAAAGAGAAAAAACAAACAGCCCAAAAATCCTAACATTTAGTAGTCACCTCTCAATATATCCTTCCCCTGACGAATATAAGTGATACTCTATTTTCCTCTCAAAAATTTGTTTGTATTTATATTTTGTTTAGATAGAGTCAAACAATATATAGTACTTTTTTCCTAGTTTCTATCACTTAACATACTTCCTTTCTTTTACCATTGATGGAAGATTATTAATATATTAATATACACTATTGTCCATAGTTCATTTTCCTTCTACTTTTGCCCAAATATCACCCTGATATTAATCTCTTAAAAAATTAACATACATTTGTTATATTTCTGAGAAAAACTTTCTTCTATATGCTCTATTAACCACAGTCAGTTTTCACAAGATGCTTCAGTATGCTATACAGTATCATGTTTCATTTTTTCGCTTTCCAACTATTGATAAATATATCCTTAGATTTCCTTTTCAACCATTATCATGCCTATATATTACCACTACTAATAAAAAATCTTATGATGTGCTTTCACAATTTCTATTCATTTCCAGACATTTCTAAATGATCTTTCTTACCAATTCTACACAGATTAAACCTTAGCTACTTACTCTAACCTCATTTCATTTTCTGCTGACATATTCTAGCTAATACCTCTAAGAGTTTGCTCATTACATTTAGTTCATAATAACAATATCATACAGTATTTGTAATTTTGTGTCTGGCTTGCTTCACTCAACATAATGTCCTCCAGGTACATCCATATTTTCATATGTTTCATGACTTCACTTCTTCATACAGCTAAATAATATCCCATCTTGTGTATACAACAGCTTGTTTATCCATTCATCAGTTGATGGAAATCCAGGTTTCTATCTTTTGGTAATTGTGACTAATGCCACTATGAACATCAGTATGCAGATGTCTGTTTGTTTCCCTATTCTTAGTTCACCTGAGTATATATTTTGTAGTGGTAAAGCCAGGTCACATGGAAGATCTATAAATAACTTCCCTATGAACCAGCAAACAGATTTCACAATGGTTGTGCTACTCTACATTCCTACCAATAGTGAATAAGTATTAGTTTTTCTTCATATCATTCTCCACCACTCGTAGACTTCTGTTTTTGTTTTTGTTTTTAATAGTGTCCTTTTTAGTAGGTGTGAAATGGCATTTCATTGTAGTTTCAATTTACATTTCCCTAATAGCTAGTGATGTTGAATATTTTCTCATATGTGTTTTAACCATTTGTATTTCCTCTTTAGAATGTCTATTCAATTATTTTGTCCATTTTTAATTGGACAGTTGTCCTTTCAGAGTTGAGTTCTAGGATCTCTTGATATACCATGGATATTAATCCCTTGTCAGATGTGTGATTTCCAAATGTATTCTGCCATTCTGTAGGCTGCTTTTTAAAAAAGAAATAGTTTGAAACTTTAATATCTCCTATCAATAATGGATAGAATGACTAAGAAGTAGATGAACAGGGAAATACAGGACCTGAACAACACTATAAATCAATTAAAAATAACAGACATCCAAAGAAGAACTCACCAAACAACAGTAGAATACAGATTCTTCCCAATGCACATGGAACCACCTCCAGAATAGAACATATACTAAGTCAGAAAATAAATGGCGATGCATTTAAAAGAATCAAAATCATGAAAACATGTTCTCAAACATCAATGGATTGCAATTAGAAATAAACACCAGAAGAAATTAAGGAAATTGTTTTTATTTTTGTTGTTGTTGTTTTTCCTTTTCTTTTAAGCTGCCGTAACCTGTTAAAAAAATCCTTTTAGGTGCAAAAGTGTTTAATTTTGAGGAAATTATTTTCATTTTCTTTCATTGATCATGTTTTGGTATAAGGTGTAAGAGACCCCAACCTACCACAAGATCTGCAAGATGATTCCCTTAATTATCTTTTACAAGTTTCATGGGTATTGGCTTTGATCCAATACCACAATGATCCAATTCTTTGATCCAATTTCCACAATGTATAAGTCGTGCATTTGGGGTCTTCTTTCATTCTTTTGGTTATAAATATCTAATTCTTCCACACTGATCAATGTGTTTATCTTTATGACCAATACCATAGTGTTTTGATGACTGTAGAATTGTTTTATACTTTATTATTTTTTATTTATTTATTTTAATACAGTTTTATTTTATAACTTGGTTAAAACTCAATCTGAAATTTGTCTGAATGTGTGCCAACCATGAATTAATTTGTAAAATATCTTAAACTCAAGAGAGTCATTATATTAAATAATAAAATATGACCCATGACATCCAATCACAGAGCATCTTCTTATACAAATATTGAGAATTATTGATATATATGAATTATTATATTTTTTAAAGATACTTATATAAGTGTTATATAAAAAATAGAGGGGATTCTCATATGCCCCGTTCCCTATGCCTTTCATAGTTTCCCACATTAACAACATCTTTTATGTGTGTAGTACATTTCTTACAATTGATGAACACATTTTGGAGCATTGCCACTAAGCATGGATTATAATTTACACTGTAGTTTACACTATCTCCCACACAATTTTGTAAATTGTGACAAGATTTATAATGGCCTGTTTCTGTCATTGTAATGTCATTCAGGACAATTCCAGGTCCTGAAAATGCCCCCATACTGCACTTATTTTTCTCTCTTCCTCACACTTTAAAGTAAGGAATCATGTTTCCTCCAACTTCACTCTTTCTTTTTTTTTTTTTTTGAGACCCCTTTCCTTTCCAGATAAATTTGATAATTGACTTTTCTATTTCTGTAAAGTAGGCTGTTGGAATTTTGTTTAGCATTGCATTGAATCAATAAATCACTTTAAGGAGAACTGATATCTTCATGATATTTAATCTTCCAATACATAAACATGGATTGTACTTCCAATTGTTTAGGTTTGCTTTGATTACTTTTAGCAGTATTTGTTGTTTTTCTGAAAACAGATCCTTTACATCTTTGGCTAAACCAACTCCTAAATATTTGAGTCTTTTGTTGATATTTTAAATGGAAGTTTTTTTCTTGATTTGCTCATAAGTTTGTTCATTACTAGTATAAATACAGTACTGAGGATTGCATTTTGAGCTTTTATCCTGCCAATTTGATCAACTCATTTATTAGCTATAGTAACTTTTTTTCAGGTATTTCAGAATTTCCTAAATATAAGATCATTTCACATGTGAATAGTGAGAATTTTTCAGTCTTTTCTGATTTGGGTTTCTTTTATTTCTTTTCTTGAGTAAATGCATTAGCTAGAATAGCTAGCACAATGTTGAATAACCAGGGTTATACTGGTCATCCTTGTCTTCTTACTGACCTTAGAGGGAATGTTTCCAATCTTTCCATATTGAGTGCAATGTTGGCTGTTGGTAATTCATGTATGTCCTTTATCATGTTGAGGAATTTCCATTCTATTCCTAAATTTCAATGTATTTTTATCAAGAAACAATGCTGGATTTTGTCACATGTTTTTCTGCATCAATCAAGATAGTTATGTGTTTTTTCCCTTCAGTTTGTTAATGTGATATATTAATTAATTGTCTTGTGTTGAACCACTGTTACATACCAGGAATAACCCCCCATTGAGAGTTGTGTATAATTCTTTTAATATGCTGATGGATTTGATTTGCATGTATTTTGTTTTAAGTTTTTTTTTTTTTAATCTCTGTTCATTAGAGAGCTTGGTCTATAATTTCCTTTGCTTGTAGAATCTTAAACTGTCTTTGGTATTAGGATGATGTTTGCTTCTTAAAATATTGGCTTCATAAAATTTGCCCTTCTCTTCAATTTTGAGATGAGGTTAAGTAGGATTGGTATTATTTCTTCTTGAAATGTTTGTAGAATTCACCTGAGATGTGATTTGGTCCTGAACATTTCTTTGTTAGGAGATGGTTGATGACTGATTCAATCTCTTTACTTCTGATTAGTCTGATTAAGTCTTCTATCTCTTGTAGTATAATATAGGGTTTTTGTGCATTTCTGTGAAATTGTCCATTTCCTCTTGGTTGCCCAATTTGTTGACAGCCACCAAATTGGTTGACAACAGCTTCCCATAAAATCCTCTTATGATTTTTTTTATTTTTGTAGTGTCAGTCATAATGTAACCTCTTTTATTCCTAATTAT